>CAJUXJ010000710.1:0-45095 GCA_910589775.1 Avena eriantha | reverse complement strand
TGTATATGTTGGAGATATGCCCAAGAGGCAATAATAAAAGTGGTTATTATTATATCTTTGTGTTTATGATGAATGTTTACATCCCATGCTATAATTGTATTATTAGGAAACACTAATACTTGTGTGTTCTGTAAACATATAAGAGTCCCTAGTAAGCCTCTTGTTGAACTAGCTTGTTGATTAATTGATGATCATGGTTTCCTGATCATGGACATTAGGATGTGATTAATAACAGGGTTATATCATTAGGAGAATGATGTGATGGACACACACCCATAGTAAACGTAGCATAAGATCAAGTCATTAAGTTCGTATTGCTATAAGCTTTAAATGCATAGTAACCTAATCCTTCGACCATGAGGTTGTGTTAATCACCATCACCGGATGGGTACTTTGATGACATCAAACGCCGCTTCGTAACTGGGTGGTTATAAAGGTGTCATTGGGTATTCTAAAAGTATGTGTTGAAGCGCATGGACCAAGATTGGGATTTGTCCATCCATATGACGGATAGATATGCTCTGGGCCCTCTCGGTGGAATGTCATCTAGTTAGCTTGCAAGCATGCGACTGGGTCACAAGGGATGACATAACATGGAACGAGTAAAGATTGCTTATCAGTAACGAGGTAGAACTAGGTATGGAGATGCCGATGATCAAACCTCGGATAAGTATAGTATCGCGTGACAAAGGGAATTGGTTTCATATGTAAATGGTTCAATCGATCACGAAGTCATCGTTGAGTATGTGGGAGCCATTATGGATCTCCAGGTCCCGCTAATGGTTATTGATAGGAGATGTGTCTCTGTCATGTCTACACATTCACGAACCGTAGGGTGACACACTTAAGGTTCGAAGTTGTTTAAGTAGATATGGAATGTGCGTTGGAGACCGAAGGTTGTTCGGAGTCTCGGATTGGATCCTGGACATCACGAGGAGATCCGGAATTGGCCGGAGAATAAGATTCATATATTGGGGATCATTTTCTGAGTTAGGAAATGTTCCGGAGTATTTGTATGAGGATTCTAGAAGGTTTCGGAATGTTCCGGAAGGTTCTAGAAGATTTCTTGGAGTTTGCTTGAAAATCAAGATAGGGATCAAGGAGTCCTGGTGGGTCAAGACAAGGAGTCGTGGGGGAGGAGGACTCCTCCCCCCTCCCCAATCCGCCGGCCCTAGGAGGTGGGGAGTCCTACTAGGACTCCCCCTCCCCAGGCGCCCTCCCTCCTTTAAATAGAAGGGGCAGGCGCCACCCCTTGCCTCTCCTCCATAACACCAAATCTCTGCCGCCCCTCTCCTCCTCCTTTCTTCTGCACAGGCATAGGCGAAGCCCTGCAGAATTCTCTACTCCACCACCACCACCACGCCGTCGTGCTGCTGGGATTCCGTGGAGAAGATCTACTACCTCCGCTGCTCGCTGGAACGAGGAGAGGAAGGTCTGCTTCGACTCCGCACGTGTGACCGACTGCGGAAGCGCTGCCGGAACGCGGCGCCGGAAGGGTCGTCCACATGATCTTGAGATCGGCAAGTGATCGACTACATCAACCACGAGATCTAATCTCGTTAACGCTTTCGGATCTACGAGGGTTAGTTCCTATCTATCTCGTTGCACATGTCTAATAGATTAGATCTTGGCTTTTATCTAGATTAGATCTGGGTTTTGTTCGTTCTTGCGGTAGAATTTTTTTGTTTTCCATGCTACAAACCCATCAGTGGTATCAGAGCCGTATCTATGCGTAGATCTGTTGCACGAGTAGAACACAATGTTTTCGTGGGCGTTGATGCTTTTGTTGTCGGTGTCTTAGCGTGTACTTTGCATCTTGCGGCATGGTGGGATGAAGCGGCTCGGGCTAACATTACATGTCATCGCACATGAGACTTGCTCCACGCTTGACGTGCAACTTGCTTTGCACAAGTGGCTTTGCGGGTGTCTGTCTCTCCCACCATAGTTAAGATTCAATTTACAATGAGCATTTGACAACACTTGTATCAACGTTGTGGTTCTTGTTCATAGGTAAGATCGGTCTTATGCGAAAGCCCCAAACCACGTAAAAAATGCAAAGAAAATTAGAGGCGTCTAACTTGTTTTTGTAGGGGTTTTGTGATGTGATATGGCCATCATGTGATTATGATTGTATTTGATGTATGCAATGATCCTTGTTGTAATATGGCAACCGGCAGGAGCCTAATGGTTGTCTTTAATTCTGTTAAGACCTGCGTGTCTATTCATCTTGTAGTAGCTTTATTCCAAGTAGTTGTAATAGTTGCTAGTGATGATGGACAACCATGAAGCGGCGCCACTGACCTTGACGCAATGCTGGTGATGATGGAGATCATGTTCGTGCTTTGGAGATGGAGATCAAAGGCGCAAGAAGAAAAGGCCATATCATATCACACTAATTATGAATTGCCTGTGATGTTAATCCTTTATGCATCTTGTATTGCTTAGATCGCGACGGTAGCATTATAAGATGATCCCTCTCACTAAATATCAAGTAATAAAGTTTTCACCCTTAGTTGGCACCGTTGCTAAGACTCGTCGTTTCGAAGCATCTCGTGATGATCGGATGTGATAGATTCTACGTGTGCATACAACGGGTGCAAGCCAGATTTGCACATGCAGAAACTAAGGTTATCTTGACGAGCCTAGCATGTACAGACATGGTCTCGGAACACGGAATACCGAAAGGTAGAGCATGAGTCATATAAATGATATGATGAACATGAAGATTGTTCGCCGATGAAACTACATCTTCTCTCGTGAAGATCGGACTTGGTGTAGTGGACTTGGTTCGTGTAATCACTAAGACAATGTGAGGGATGTTGTTTTGAGTGGGAGTTCACCTAGTTAGTTTAAAGAATTAAATTTGAACTCAATTTGTCATAAACTTAGTCTAAACTACTTACAAATTGTTGTAGATTATGGTGACCCCTCCATCAATTTCAATGCGTTCCTAGAGAAAGAAAAGCTTAAGAACAATGGAAGCAATTTTACGGACTGGTTCCGTGGACTGAAGATCGTCCTCAGGGCTGGTCAGTTGACCTATGTGCTCGAAGCACCGCTAGGTGACCCACCTGCAGATGATGCCACCGATGACGTAAAGAATGTTTACGCCACTCGGAAAAATCATTACTCCACAGTTCAGTGTGCCATCCTGTACGGTTTAGAAGCGGAGCTCCAAAAGCGTTTTGAGCACCACGACCCGTTTGAGATCATTAAGGAGCTCAGGCTAATTTTTGAGACTCGCGTGGCCATGGAGAGCTATGAGGCCTCCGAAAAGTTTTTTAACTGTAAGATGGAAGAGGGAAGCTCCGTTAGCGAGCACGTGCTCACCATGTCTGGGTACGCAAACAAACTCCAAGAATTGGGGATATCGATTCCTAATGAATTGGGGATTCACCGTCTCCTCCAATCACTGCCACCAAGTTACAAGAACTTTGTGATGAACTACAATATGCACTGCATGAACAAGACGTTGCCTGAACTATCGTCCATGCTGAAAACTGCTAAAGTGGAGATCAAGAAGGGGCACCAAGTGTTGATGGTCATAAGACCACCAATTTCAAGAGACAGGGCAAGCCTAAGAACAAGGGCAACTTCAAGAAGGACGGCAAGAAAGCTGCCGCACCTGCTAAGAAGCCCAAGACTGGTCCTAAGCCTGAAACTGAGTGCTTCTACTGCAAGGGTGCTGGTCACTGGAAGCGTAACTGCCCCAAGTACCTGGCGGATCTGAAGAATGGCAACATCAAGAAGAAAGGTATATTTGATATATGTGTTATAGATGTGTATCTTACTAGTAATCGTAGTAGTGCCTGGGTATTTGATACTGGTTCGGTTGCTCATATTTGTAACTCGAAACAGGAGCTGCGGAATAAACGAAGACTGGCAAGAGACGAGGTGACGATGCGCGTTGGAAATGGCTCCAAGGTTGATGTGATCGCCGTCGGCACGCTCCCTCTACATCTACCTTCGGGATTAGTTTTAAATTTGAATAATTGTTATTTGGTGCCTGCGTTAAGCATGAACATTATATCTGGATCCTGTTTATTGCGAGACGGTTACTCTTTTAAGTCCGAGAATAAAGGTTGTTCGATTTATATGAGTAATATCTTTTATGGTAATGCACCTGAGATGAATGGTTTATTCTTACTGAATCTCGATAGTAGTGGTACACATGTTCACAACATAGATGCTAAACGAATAAAATTGAATGATAATTCTACATACATGTGGCACTATCGTCTTGATCACATTGGAGTGAAGCGTATGAAGAAACTCCATTCTGATGGACTTCTTGAATCACTTGATTTTGAAAGATGCGAAGCATGTCTAATGGGAAAAATGACTAAGACTCCATTCTCTGGAATAATGGAGCGAGCAACATACTTATTGGAAATAATACATACCGATGTGTGCGGTCCAATGAGTGTAGCATCGCGTGGTGGATATCGTTATGTTCTCACTTTCACGGATGACTTAAGTAGATATGGGTATGTCTACTTTATGAAACATAAGTCCGAAACTTTCGAGAAGTTTAAGGAATTTCAAAGTGAAGTGGAAAATCATCGTAACAAGAAGATTAAGTTTCTGCGTTCGAACCGCGGAGGTGAATATCTGAGTTATGAGTTTGGCATGCATTTTAAGGAATTGTGGAATACTTTCGCGGTTGACACCGCCGGGAACACCACAGCGTAATGGTGTGTCCGAACATCGTAATCGAACTCTCTTAGATATGGTTCGGTCTATGATGTCTCTTACAGATTTACCGCTATCATTTTGGGGCTATGCATTAGAGAGAGCCGCATTCACTTTAAATAGGGCACCATCTAAATCCGTTGAAACGACACCGTACGAATTGTGGTTTGGTAAGAAACCTAAGTTGTCGTTCCTTAAAGTTTGGGGTTGCGAAGCATATGTAAAGAAGTTACAACCTGATAAGCTAGAACCCAAAGCAGAGAAATGCGTCTTCATAGGATACCCTAAAGAAACAATTGGGTATACCTTCTATCATAGACCCGAAGGCAAAGTTTTCGTTGCCAAGAATGGATCCTTTCTTGAGAAGGAGTTCCTCTCGAAAGAGGTGACTGGAAGGAAAGTAGAACTCGATGAGGTTATTGAACCTTCTCTCGGATTTGAGAGTAGCGCAGCACCGGAAGATGTTTTTGTGCCGCCTGCACCAATTGGAGAGGAAGATAATGATGGTGATCATGAAACTTCAAATGAAGTTACTACTGAACCTCGCAGGTCAACGAGGGTTCATACCACTCCTGATTGGTATGACTCTGCCTTGAACATCATGTTGGTGGACAACGCTGATAACCCTGCGACGTATGAAGAAGCTATGGTGAGCCTAGATTCCGACAAATGGCTAGAAGCCATGAAATCCGAAATGGGATCCATGTACGAAAACCAAGTGTGGACTTTGGTGGACTTACCGGATGGTCGTAAGGCTGTCGAGAACAAATGGATTTTTAAGAGAAAAATAGATGTTGATGGTAATGTTACCATCTATAAAGCTCGACTTGTCGCGAAAGGGTTCCGACAAATTCAAGGAGTTGACTATGATGAGACATTCTCACCAGTAGCGAAGCTAAAGTCTGTGAGGATTTTGTTAGCAATTGCTGCACATTTCGATTATGAGATTTGGCAGATGGATGTCAAAACGGCGTTCCTAAATGGTGACATTGAGGAAGAGTTGTATATGGTACAACCCAAGGGTTTTGTCGATCCTAAAGATGCTGACAAGGTATGCAAGCTTCAGCGCTCCATTTATGGACTGAAGCAATGGAATCAACGTTTTGATAAAGTAATCAAAAAATTTGGGTTTATACAAACTTATGGAGAAGCTTGTATTTACAAGAAAGTGAGTGGGAGCTCTGTAGCATTTCTAGTACTATATGTAGATGACATATTGTTGATTGGGAATGATATAGAACTTCTTAATAGCGTCAAAACCTATTTGAATAATAGTTTTTCAATGAAGGATCTTGGCGAAGTGGCATATATTCTAGGCATCAAGATTTATAGAGATAGATCAAGACGCCTAATAGCGCTTTCACAAAGTACATACTTAGACAAAGTTCTAAAGAAGTTTAGAATGGAAGAGAGCAAGAAAGGGTTCATGCCCATGTTGTCAGGTAAGACCTTGAGTAAGACTCAAAGTCCAGCTACGGCAGAAGATAGAGAGAAAATGAATAATATTCCCTATGCCTCGGCCATAGGTTCTATCATGTATGCCATGCTGTGTACAAGACCGGATATAGCACATGCTATTAGTTTGACTAGGAAATATCAAAGTGATCCTGGAATGGAGCACTAGACAGCGGTCAAGAATATCCTAAAGTACCTAAATAGGACTAAGGATATGGTTCTTTCTTATGGAGGTGATGAACACCTTGTTGTAAACGGTTACACCGATGCTAGTTGGAACACCGATCCGGATGACTCGAAGTCACAGTCGGGATATGTATTTATTTTGAATGGTGCTGCAGTGAGCTGGAGGAGTGCAAAGCAAAGCGTTGTGGCGAAATCTTCAACTGAATCGGAATACATAGCTGCTTCGGAGGCTGCACAAGAAGCCGTATGGATGAAGGAATTCATTACTGAACTTGGCGTGGTTCCCAGTGCGTTGGACACGATGGCCATCTACTGTGACAACACAGGTGCCATAGCTAATGCACAGGAGCCAAGGTCACATAGCAAGCTGAAGAACATCAAGCTACGTTTCCATGCTATTCGCGAGTATAAAGATTTGCAAAGTACACACTGATCTCAATGTGGCAGATCCGTTGACTAAACCTCTCCCTAGGGCAAAGCATGACCAACACCAGAACGCCATGGGTGTTCGGTATATTACCATGTAATCTAGATTATTGACTCTAGTGCAAGTGGGAGACTGTTGGAGATATGCCCAAGAGGCAATAATAAAAGTGGTTATTATTATATCTTTGTGTTTATGATGAATGTTTACATCCCATGCTATAATTGTATTATTAGGAAACACTAATACTTGTGTGTTTTGTAAACATATAAGAGTCCCTAGTAAGCCTCTTGTTGAACTAGCTTGTTGATTAATTGCTGATCATGGTTTCCTGATCATGGACATTAGGATGTGATTAATAACAAGGTTATATCATTAGGAGAATGATGTGATGGACACACACCCATAGTAAGCGTAGCATAAGATCAAGTCATTAAGTTCGTATTGCTATAAGCTTTTAAATGCATAGTAACCTAATCCTTAGACCATGAGGTTGTGTTAATCACCATCACCGGATGGGTACTTCGATGACATCAAACGCCGCTTCATAACTGGGTGGTTATAAAGGTGTCATTGGGTATTCTGAAAGTATGTGTTGAAGCGCATGGACCAAGATTGGGATTTGTCCATCCATATGACGGATAGATATGCTCTGGGCCCTCTCGGTGGAATGTCATCTAGTTAGCTTGCAAGCATGTGACTGGGTCACAAGGGATGACATAACATGGAACGAGTAAAGAGTACTTATCAGTAACGAGGTAGAACTAGGTATGGAGATGCCGACGATCAAACCTCGGATAAGTATAGTATCGCATGATAAAGGGAATTGGTTTCATATGTAAATGGTTCAATCGATCACGAAGTCATCGTTGAGTATGTGGGAGCCATTATGGATCTCCAGGTCCCGCTAATGGTTATTGATAGGAGATGTGTCTCTGTCATGTCTACATATTCACCGTAGGGTGACACACTTTAGGTTCAAAGTTGTTTTAAGTAGATATGGAATGTGCGTTGGAGACCGAAGGTTGTTCGGAGTCTCGGATTGGATCCGGGACATCACGAGGAGATCCAGAATTGTCCGGAGAATAAGATTCATATATTGGGGATCATTTTCTGAGTTAGGAAATGTTCTGGAGTATTTGTATGAGGATTCTAGAAGGTTTCAGAATGTTCCGGAAGGTTCTAGAAGATTTCTTGGAGTTTGCTCGAAAATCAAGATAGGGATCAAGGAGTCCTAGTGGGTCAAGACAAGGAGTCGTGGGGGAGGAGGACTCCTCCCCCCCTCCCCAATCCGCCGGCCCTAGGAGGTGGGGAGTCCTACTAGGACTCCCCCTCCCCAGGCGCCCTCCCTCCTTTAAATAGAAGGGGGAGGCGCCACCCCTTGCCTCTCCTCCATAACACCAAATCTCTGCCGCCCCTCTCCTCCTCCTTTCTTCTGCACAGGCATAGGCAAAGCCCTGCAAAATTCTCTACTCCACCACCACCACCACGCCGTCGTGCTGCTGGGATTCCGTGGAGAAGATCTACTACCTCCGCTGCTCGCTGGAACGAGGAGAGGAAGGTCTGCTTTGACTCCGCACGTGTGACCGACTACGGAAGCGCTGCCGGAACGCGGCGCCGGAAGGATCGTCCACACGATCTTGAGATCGGCAAGTGATCGACTACATCAACCATCAGATCTAATCTCGTTAACGCTTTCGGATCTACGAGGGTTAGTTCCTATCTATCTCGTTGCACATGTCTAATAGATTAGATCTTGGCTTTTATCTAGATTAGATCTGGGTTTTTTTTCGTTCTTGCGGTAGAATTTTTTTGTTTTCCATGCTACGAACCCATCAGTATCAACAACCCCAAGCTTAACTCCTGCTCGTCCTTGAGTAGGTAAGTGATAAAAAGAAATAATTTTTGAGGTTACATGCACCATCAAAGACTTGATCAAAGTATTTGCAAAACATTCAAAGCTGGGATCATAGTACTTCAATCATAACACGAAAGACAAAGTTCTAGCAATAGGCAAAGGAACTATGATGCAACATGAAAAGGCACAAACAAAAGATTCATGAATAACAATGCTTTGCAAGACGTTTGTTTGTTTCACATAAAGAAAACATAGCATACTAGTATTCAGGTTGTCCCTCATAGAGTAGCAAATATAAATGCATAGGACACCTTCAAAGTTCATAAGAGTGACTAGATACAATAGTTTCAAACAAGCAATAACATGTTATGCATCAATCAACTAGTCTTGGGAAAATGCACATAGAATTAAGAATGGTCACTATACTCTCAAAGTAGGTGCATAAAGGTAGAAGGTGGAGACTCAATATAATGGTGGAAGAAAAGCCTTTTGTAAAAGGAAGTAGGGATTCAAGTCTCATAAAGAGCTTCCAAAAATTATGGTACTCATAGCTTTCAGCTCTCATTGCCCCTAACATAAGCATCTTGAAGTGATTAAGGTTAAAGTGAACAAACTATGGTGTACATGCTTGACGAAGTATAAGTTAGAAATCTCATGTCCCTTGTATACGAGGGCCGCTCCTCATGCTACTCAAGTTTAGTCACCGGTAAGTTCTTGTCATCGTAAGTATATGTGTATCATTGAGAACCGCCAACGGGGTACCCCTTGCCCGATGATACGGAAGAATCCCCATATCAAAATGACAAGGCAAACAGACAATGAGCATCTCAGCATTCTTCTTATTTACCATGGGAATATGGTGCTTTTTTCTCTCTTTCCTCTTTTCATAGTATCTCTTTTTTTTCTTTTCTCTTTTTTTTTAAATATAGGACTCTTTTTTTATAAGAAGAATGCTTCATAGACAGCTCATTATGGTTACGCTGCAGGTTTCCACCATGCCAGCATGGATTAGACCAGCGGCCCAGGCGTTTCTCTAACACATATACATAACTCCATGGACTTACAAGCTCCCCTTTCATTTCACACCGACGTCATCCATATACAAAAGATCATGATATCAACTAGGTACAAGTACCAAGTGCAATGTTGAAAGCGTTCCCCATGAAAGCATGGTTATGCTAATTCCCAACAAATAAGTGCAAGCATATACAACATAGAAGACACAATGGTTCAAATTTATTAAGGGCAAGAAAACTAAAGTGTCCCATCAAGTTCGGGAGAGCTTTAATCACTAGTTTTTTCATAACAAATGGAAGGTAAACAAAAGCATGAATATACTTGGAATAGCATAAGCTAGTAGGTAGGTATGGTGGACTCTTTAGAATAACTTGGTTTAGAGAGTTGGATGCATGAGTGAAACCCAAAGGATCATAAAGGCTATGGTGACTTGAGATAGTCATAACATGGTGTGAGCATGTGCCAAGTCAACCCAAATAAAGCATCAAAGGAGAATACCACTATACTATGCTTTAATATGCTAAAACAACGCATGATTCATCCAAGGCACATTAAGCAATCTCAATTGTTTATGACAAGTCATGCTACAACAAAGAATACTAAGCATAAAGCCAAAACAATATCAAGCATGGCATGACAAAGCACAGGCCACAGTCAAAAACAAGCTCTTTTTACCACATAAGCATGAACTTTCCTACTCTTTTCCAAACCAAACCGAACTATTTGCAAACCTATGTATGAAAGAGGGGGTCCAACCAATTTATTCAGAACACTAAGAAAACCAAGCAAACTAAAAACCAAAATAAAAACGGAAAAGAAGACGCTCCAAGAACAACACAAATGTGCATGAAACAATAAAAATGAAGCGTTTGGAAGAAACCTGGGATTTTTATTGATGAAGAAGGGGATGCCTTGGGCATCCCCAAGCTTTGACGCTTGTACTTCTTGGATATTTTTTAGGGTGACACGCGTGGCATCCCCAAGCTTGAGCTTTAGTCCATCCTTCATCTCATTACTCGTTCCTTCCATACACCTAAAATTTGTTTCTTCATACAAAACTTCACACAATCTCATTTGCAACATTAGTGCACTCAAGATAAATAAGTCTCAAGGTTTAGTTCTAACACCAAATAAACTTCCACTAGAACACTAGCTACTGCAGCACTTCCCTCAAAAAGCTCAATTCCCCAAAAGAACTCCAGAAGGAACCAACAAGAAGCAAATGCAGAAAATGGTAGAAATCTGTCAAAGCAGACCAGCAGGTAAAGACGAATTTTTTCGAAGACCTTCTGTTGCTCAAATCAAAACGTGTTGAACTAACGAAAGTTAGATAACAACCTGGGGCGGAAGCACAAAAACTTACAGCTCAATCCTCCATACATAATTATCTCACGAATTTTTACGGTGAAGCACACAAATCTGTTTCGGGACAGCAACTTCCCAATCATTACTTCTCTCTCATTAGAGGTTACTCTTGGCACATAAAGGAAATAAAAAGGATAAGGAGCAGTTATTACAGAGGTAATAACTTCTAAGACTCAACTAAAACTCTTGGGTTATCTCCCAACAAGTACTTTTCTTTAACGCCTTTAAGTTAGGCATGAAAATTTGAGAAGATGCTCTCATAGGAAATACGAATTGAAGTAAAAGAGAGCATCAAGAAGCATATTCAAAACACATTTAAGTCTAACCCACTTCCTATGCATAGGAATCTTGTATGCAAATAAATGAACAAAGAACAAAGTGACAGGCATAGGAAGATAAAACAAAAGTAACTTCAAAACTTTCAGCACATAGAGAGGTCTTTCATTACCATAAAAACTTCTACAACCATATTTTCCTCTCTCATAATAATTTCCTGTCACCTCATGAATAAACTCAACAATATAACTATCACATAAAGAATGCTTTTCATGATCTACAAGCACTAGAGCTTTATTATAAACATTTTCAAAAGAATCCTCGGGAACATAACATTCACCCTCCTTTGATAAGCATGGGGGACAATCAAATAATGTAAGGGATAAAGAGTTACTCTCATTAGAAGGTAGGCATTGGTAGATCCATTCTTCCTCCTTTTGTCCATCACTCTCCTCCTCTTTTTCATCTAATGAGCTTTCAGGTTCAGCAATTTCTTCTTCCATGGAGGTTCTAGCAGGCGGTGGTTCATCTATTACCTTAGCAGTCATAATACTGTTCCCAAATAGGAAACTGAGTGAGCTATCCATAATGAAATAGTGATTGGAGCAGAGCTAGTCGTAAAGGCAACTTAAGAAAGGAACTAATTTTTTTGTGTTTTTGAAATAAGAAAGCAAACAAGTAAAACTATTTTTTTTGTGTGTTTTTGAAGAACAAAACAAGCAAACAAAGCAAAAAGAAAACTAAGCAAAACAAAAACAACAAAGTAAAGAGATTAGTTATGAGGGACTCCCCTTGTGAAGATGTCCTTGACTCCTCGGCAACGGCGCCAGAAAAATCTTTAATGGCGTGTAGTTGACGTGGGAGTTTCTTCTTCTTCGTTCCCCGGCAATGGCGCCAAAAAAATGCTAGATGGCTCAATGCACGGCGCCCAGAAAAATGTTGATGGCTCGTGGTTGATGTAGAGCTCGTTGGGAACCCCAAGAGGAAGGTATGATGAGCACAGCAGCAAGTTTCCCTCAGTTATGAAACCAAGGTTTAATCGAACCAGTAGGAGCAAGGAAACACCCCAAAGGTGTTACTAGCTGAGCTTTGGCAGGGAGCACTACCGGTGCTAGTAGCAACGTGCAGACCTGCACAACACAACCACAGAACTTTGTCCCTAACTTGCGATGAGGTTGTCAATCTCACCGTGTTTTGCGGAAAACAAAGGATTAAACGTATCGAATGGAAAGAAGTAAAAGTTTGCAGAAAGTAAACACAAAGCAGTAAACAGTTTAAAGATTGTATGTAAAAGACAAGGATCGGGATCCATAGTTCACTAGAGGTGGCTCTCCTTAAGATAGATAACATGGTGGGTGAACAAATTACAGCGGGGCAATTGACAAACACCGATAAAGCAATACATGCATATACTAATCATCTTGACTCCTGTGAGACTTGATTGGGCATTACAACATTATACATAGACCGCCATCCAACTGCATCTATAACTAATAATCCACCTTCAGGTTATCATCCGTACCCCCTCCAGTATTAAGTTGCAAGCAACAGATTGTTACTTTACGAACTGCGTGTAAAGTAAACAATACGATTGTTCTATGAAAAAAGGATTGTTTTTTCTCCCTAGTAGCAACATCACATCTAGTACCTTAGAGATTTATGTCACTTCCCCAGATTACCAAAGGCATGAACCCACTATCAAGCATAAATACTAACTCTTGGAGTTGCTAGCATCTACTTGGCCAAGATAGCTACTAACAACGGAAAGCATGCAAGATCTCAAATAACAAAGAAATGATAGAATCAATAATCAATCTGAAATAGCATCTCAATATCCATCGGATCCCCGCAAACACAACATGTAAGAATTACAAATAGATGATCTTGATCATGAACGGAGCTCACAAGATCTAAACATGAAAGCACAAAGGAGGAGAAACCAGCCATCTAGCTACTACATGGATCCGTAGTCCAAGGATGAACTACTCACGCATCACACCGGAGGCTTGCATGGTGATGAAGAAAGCCTCCAGGGTGAATTCCCCTCTCCGGCAGGGTGCCAGGAAGAGCTTCAGATCCCTCCCGATCTAGGGATGGAGATGACGGCGGCTACAGACTCTTTCGTGGATTTTTGATCGGGTACTTAGGGTTTTGGTCCCGACGGCAATATATAGGAGGAAGGAGAGGCCGAGGGGTGCCTGAGCTGGCCTCACCACCCCCTGCCGTGGGCCAGGCCTGGCCGCGCGGCCAGGTGGTGTGGCCTCCCTCTGGCCCCTCTCCGTCTCGTATTCTGGCACTTGATCACTTATGGAAAAATAGGCACTTTGGCTTTTGTCCCGTCCAAAAACAACAGAAATAGGTTAGTCCAAGAAATCATATGAAAAGTACTCCAAAGTTGGAACAAAACACAAGAAAGTGGATAAAACCAAGCATGGAACATCAGAAATTATAGACACATTTGCAATGTATCAGGGGTTACCACCACATGAATGGGGGAGGTGAAGGGACACCCTCCCCTCCTCCTATAAAAGGCCCCCTCTCACTACTTCTTCCTCATACCTCCTCGTGAAGGATCTCTCTCCCCCTCTAGTTATTCCCCATGGTCTCGGATTAGCGAGATACATGTTCTCGGTGGATTTATCTGGAAAGGAGTTGATGCTTTCGCTGCTTTGCTGGAGCGAGGGACAGAGGTTGTCGGGGTATCGGACGTGTGTGCAATCACGGATGCGCCGCTGCTTTGCGGTGTTGGACTTGGTGGTGCTGGACTTGCTGGAGCTGTATCTGATGGACGTGCTGGAGCCGGACCCGCTGGACTTCATCACAATCTTGAGATCGGCAAGTGTACGACTACATCATCCATGAGTTCCAACTTGTTAACAAAGCTTTGTTGTCTTCGAGGGTAAGTTCTCTATGGATGTATATCCACCCGTTGCTTGTATCTAGTAGATAGATCTTGGCGTATAGTTCCCATCATAGGAAAAATTTTGTTTTCTATGCTGCGAACCCAACAGTGCGAGAGCCGGAGGGCGTTGGATGGCCGCAAAGACTTGGGGACGAGCCTCCTTGGTGGTGATGGCATGATCGGCCCATTGAAGCATGGAGCGGACCTCGGAGAAGGAGGGTCGCGGACGCATCATGGGGATGAAGGAGGCTTGCTTCTCAAAACGTTCACCGAGTCTGACGAGAAGAACATTGATGAGTTGGCGGTCGTCGATGGGGTCGCCGAGTTCGCGGAGCTAGTCGGCGAGGGACTTGAGCCGCTGACAATAAACCCCCATGGGGGAGTCACCTTGGACGGTGTTGCGGAGCTCGGTGTGCAGGGTGTTGACGCGGGCGTCGACGCTGTCTTGAAACAGTTGATGGAGGGCCGCCCAAAGCGTGGCGGCGTTGGAGGCGTCGCGGAAGACGAGATTGAAGATCTCGGTGGACACCCGTTGGTAGATCCATTGGATGATGGCAAGGTCGTCCTTTACCCAGCGAGGATCCGAAGGCTGGGGAACGGAGTTGGCGTCGACATGGCCGAGGAATTGAAGCGGCCTAGATGAACTTCGAAGAGGTGGTGCCAATGGTAGTAGTTGTGCTTGGGAAGATCTAAAGTAGCAGGGATAAAAGGACTAACATCTTGAATTGTATCGGCATATTGGATGGTGGGTGGGGTAGGATTTGCTAGGTTTTGGGTGGGGATAGAGTAGGAGGATTGCGCCATAGCGGCGGCGAGTTTGGAGGCGGCGAGCTTTGCACGCTGTTCGAAGTAGCCGGGCGGCGGCGGTGGTGGCGGGGTGGGCGGCGACATGCCCTAGATCGGTTTAGTCTGATACCATGTAGAATAATATTTGTCTCTTGATTGATTGCATAGTTTGGAGATTACAAGCGGTATATATGAGGGGCCGGCGGCTAACCCTAACTTGAATTACAAGCAAACTCTAAAACAAGTCGTAACGGACTCTTATTCTAACAATTTCATATGCAACAAAAGCTATCTAGAAAATCCTAACTCGTGCAGCCGCATAGGTTAACGACTAGGCAAATATAATCCAAATTTTATACTGCACGGGTTGTTTGTACAGCTGGGGATACAGTTACTATCTATTACTAGTTGAATGCCCGTGCGTTGCTACGGCCTCTTAAATTTTTGAAAAGGTCAAAAAATCCACTTGAAGTATCTAACCACAACCATGAACATCTCTATGTGACTTTTGATTATCAAGTTTGTCCTTAGTTATTCTCCGATGTAGTGCCCCTTCTATTATGATGACACTACTGCAAGCACACATTCTTCCTCCCCTCACATAGCATTTCCTTACCATATATGCAAACCTACAATGTTCCTTATCTGTTGGGGCACCCACTGTGAACCCTGGTTTCAAATACTCTAGTTTTCCCAATGATGTGCTCATTACGTCATCCTAGAATCTAGAAATTATTGGGGGAAGAGTGGTGTGTGTGTGTGTGGGAGGGGGGGAGGGGAGAGGGGGGGTCGACCTGTAAATGTGTAACGCATGTTCGATCATCCACTCGAGTAATGGTGGTGCGGAGATCTACACTTACATTATAACTCCCTTCGTTTCAAAATATAAAATGTTTTAGCTTTGCGTTTACATACATTTGTTTCACAAAAGCTGAAACATCTTTAAAGCGGAGAGAGTGCAATTTAAAGTGGACTTTCTATGCCATCGTTGAAAACATCTGAGTGAGCAATGGATCCAACAGTGTGGTGCACACATTATAAAAAAAGGCATGAGGCAAAGGCTTTAATTTTCATGGCTCAACGCTCTAATCTGAGGCCACATGTTACCAGGGCAACCTCGTTGGGACCCACCATTTTTCTACTATTTTTTTATCCATCCAAATCAGCTCACCTACTCTAAGCCCAACTCCAAGCACATACCGCAAATCGGATTTGTCCGATTTAGTCCGCTTTGCGAGGTGGGGTGAACAATATTCGTACGGGTGTACATCCCAATTTGACACATGCCCCAACGTTGCTTTTCCCGCAAATGGACGTCGCCAGCATCCCGCCGTCATCGGAGCTGTCTTTCCCGCGGGCGTGGTGGACGTGGTGTACCCGGCTGGAGGTGGAGGCCGTCCGGTTCTTCACATCGCCACAGGAGGACAAGCATGCCCCAACGATGCTTCTCCCGCATATGGACGTCGCCAGCAGCCCGCCGTCACCGGAGCCGTCGTTCCCGCGGGCATGGTTGACGTGGTGTACCCGGCTCGAGGCGGAGGCCGTCTGGTTCTTCACGCCGCCGCAGGAGGACAAGCATTCCCCAACGATGCTTCTCCCGCATATGGACATCGCCAGCAGCCCACCGTCATTGGAGCCGTCGTTCCCGCGGGCATGGTTGACGTGGTGTACCGGCTCGAGGCGGAGGCCGTACGGTTCTTCATGTCACTGCAGGCACTGCAGGCGGAGAAGGACGCGCTGGGCCCCGTCGAACCGTTCGGGTAAGGTAGAAAGCGCATCGGCCGCAATGGCGACATTGGGTGTCTCGAGTACCTCCTCCTCGCCATCGAACAGGACGCGCTCTCCACCAAGGCATCGTCGCGTCATTTGAGGGACGCGGTCAACGAGTACGTGGTGTCCATGCACGGGCTAGCGAGGAGAATGCTGGAGATGGTGGCGGAGGGGCTGGGCGTGTCATCGTGGGGCGCGCTGGTAGACATGGTGATGGGGGACGACGCGGCGAGCGACCAGGTGTTCTGGCTGAACCACTACCCCCTGCCCGCCGTTGCTACCGCTTAGCTACAGCGTCACGGGGTTCGGCGAGCACATCGACCCGCAGCTCATCTCCATCCTACGCTCCAATGGCTCCGGCAGGCTCCAGGTCTTGCTCCACGATGGGCGGTAGGTGTCCGTCCCGCCCAACCGCGACGCCTTCTTCGTCAACGTCAGCGACTCCCTCCAGGTATGTAGCCAAGGCCATAGCAGCAGCCGACCAGGAGGCCGCGACGGTGGCGTGAGATGCGGGGATGGGCACGACGGCGGCGGCGTGACAAGGGAGCAGCGGCGATTGTGGTGGGCCGGTGCAAAAAGGACAAAATAAAATATGCGGTATGCCATTGAAAGTTGGTGTTTGTCCTACCGGACAGAAACATATCGAGTTTGTCTTACCGGACAGAAACATATCGAGTTTGTCTTACCGGACAGAAACATACCGAGTTAGTCCTTTCGCGGACCGTTGGAGTTGGCCTAAGATCGTTTGAATCTTTAAAAAAACTCCATGTCCGGCAATCTCTCCAATTTTTTTAAAATTGGATAACAAAATTTTGTATCAAATCAAGAGAATCTGCAATTAGAAGCCTAAATCTACCACTCACCCCGTCTCTTAGTTGGATTTTGAGCTCTAGCTTATGAATTGGGGATCGGACACGAGCATGCTCATCTCGTTCGAGAACGAGCTGTGCTTTGAGCACCAGCTCCTGTTTGGTCGTGGTTCAGCCTAGTCGATATCGCCATCGTCGTCATGATCACAAGCAGTAGGCCGAGTCTCCGTGCGGTGGTACGCTGGTAGTAGTTAGGCGGTCCGTACCCCAGATCCGTGCGGCGGCAGTACGTCGACCAACTTCAGATGTGGTGGCAGTAGGATGCTCCGTGTGGTAGCGCCGCCGGCAGTTAGGCACCCAAATCATCGTGTAGCGGCAGTTCGGCCCAAATCGGCAAGGTCGGACTCAACGGTAGCATGCATGGCGTCGATAGCATGTGAAGATCTCGGGGTCTTAGAGCCCCAGAGGCGCGAGCTGCGACGGAGGGGGTCGATGTCGAAGATTTCCGCCGCCGTATCCGGTTTAGCTCCAGGTCTAGTCCGCCGTAATTTGCAGTTTTACGGGAGGGTAAAATCGTCTAACGGATGGAAACGTATTTTGGCTGACGGAAAAGTATCGAACCAACCTACCTCTAGATTTTTTATAGTAAAGAAGATATAGTAAAAGCAAGACAAGCAGGTTGATCCACGTCACCTAGATTATATTGACAGTTGGATCTACAATTGATGTCTATAAATTAATTAGTGAATCAATGTAACAAATAAAAACAAGCCCAGGTCCAACATATACCATGAGTCCAAGACGTGGCTTCCGAGTCTTAGGCAGAAAACATATATGTAAGACCAAGGAAAACGTAGATTCCTCTTGCCCTCTACCATTGCACAACTAGAAAAACCCTTACCCGCGGCGCCCAGATTTTCACTACCCATGGCGTACCACACCCGTGTGCCACTAAGATCACGCCAATGGTAAAAGTTAGTCGTGACACACCACTCAGTGCGGCATGGGTAGGGGTGCGTCACGGGTACATTTTTTTCAAACAAAAAGGATATTTTACAGAAAACACCTTAATTTTGGAACAAAAGCAATTGCATCCCTCCTCGTTGTCGTCGCCTCGCCGGCGCTCAAGCATGGAAGCCGTGGCCGCGAGCACAACCCACAACCGCAGGTAGGTGCGGGACGCCGTGGCCGCACCAGTCCTCATCGACATCGAGTGGGTGCGGGCAGGAGGTTGTGGGCCTGGGCGGTCAGAGGTGGCACCCGAGGATGCCGGAGGAGGGCGCAATCGAAAGAGGAATGGTCAGAGGAGCGGTCAGAGGAGGGGCAGTGCAGTCAGAGGAGAAGTGGAGGGGAAGGAGGATGAGGGGAGAAGGGGATAAGAAGGAGGAGGAGGAGGAGAGGAGAAGAGGAGGAGATGACGGAGGAGTGGAGAAGGGGAGGAGGTGAAAGAGTAGGGGAGGAGAGAAGAATGGGAGGGAAAAGTGGAGGAGAAGAGTAGGAGAAGGGAAAGGAAAGAGGTAGGTGCTCCACGGGTATGTGATCTAACTATAGTTGTTTCATTACTAGTGTTGGCATCCTTTTTTCAAATTTGGAATCGATCTATCTTGATACGTGGTGCGTAGCAATGGTCAAAGTGTAGGGTTGTTGATGTTGTGGACGTTGAACTCCATTACAAATGCCCAAATTATATTTATGTAAATATTGAAAGAGTGGAAAATGTTTGACTCTTAACTGGTATGTACGGTGAAACTAGATGGGAGACAAGCACATTACTTGGACAGATTGAGGAGCCTGCAAGCAGAAGGAGATATGTCGTGGTTAGTGATTGCTGACCTCAACGAAATATTATACGCTTTTGAGAAGGAGAGAGGAAGTGCGATACCGTGCATTTTATGCAAGCGTTTTGTGATTCTCTAGTGGATTTCAAGTTGCAGCCTGGAGGATCTCGGATACTCAGGCGATAAATTTACTTGGCATAGAGGGCAAATTAGAGAGCGGCTAGACAGGGGTCTGGTTAATGAGATCTTTCCATTGTGTGGACAAATTTGTATTCCAATATAAATTACTTATATGCACACATGCAGGTGGAGTTTCTCTATCCTTTGGGAAATATTGTGCTATTATTTTTAGTGTTATAATGCAAATCCTAGTGTTGTCATCTAACACCAAAAATAGGGAGATTGAAAAAAAAATCCATATTTTTATAGTTTGTGTTTTAGGCAACAACACTAGTGATTGTCTAATCATGTTATGTGATGCAAGGACCTTGTATGATAAACTCATGTCAGCATCGATCCCCAAAAAGTGAAGAGAAAAGAGCTTGCGCTATATTTGGATAGAATATTTTATCCAGGCCGGATAATCCGGGGGTGGATTATTCCAAATAATTCGGCCCCACAAAATCGGCTAAGGACATTTTGCATCAATGTGTGCCTCACTTTGTATGGGGGCGGATATTTGACTGGATGTTTGGTGACAGGTCGGGTTATTGACAAGGCCGGATAATCCGCCATCCACCATAGGCGGATAATCCTCCCCAAGAAGGGTCCATCGGCTATATTTCAAAATGGGCTATAAATGCCTCTCAACTTATTTAACCTCAAGAGGATCATTCCCTACCTCAAGAACCCTAACTGCTGGGCCACTACAATCGCTAGATGTCCTCCTCCAACCACTCAAAGTTGTTGATCTTTGGTGAATCGGAGGAGAAGAATTAGATCTACATCCTCACCGAAGTGTCATTCACTTGAGGGACTCATGCATAGTCTTTCCTTTGGAAACCCTACATGTTTTTCTCCCCTTCATAAGTTTTTCATTCTGTTGTGACAACTTCTGGTTATTCTGAGAGCCTCCAATTTACTTGTGGATGTGTGTCACAAACTTGTGGTAAAGGGTTCGGTTTCCGCCTTGAAGGATACCGATAGTGGTGATTGAACCAAGCCGGCTTTATGGAGAGGTTCACATGAGAATAGAGTGAGGACTTTGTGGTACCTATGGATTGCAATGGGTGCACATTACCAGCTAACCCTGCAGGGTTTTAGCCATTAGGGTAAGGGTATGGGAGAAACACTTAAGCCATGGTAAGGTAATGGTAAAAATTCCCTACCCGTTAGGTACTGTAGGTCTGAGTACTATAATGCAAAACCCATACCTGCGTACCCACCTACCCAGCATTTTGGTACATGATATGTTGGGCCTGAGTATCATATCATTTTTCAAAAAATAATCCTAAAACCACAATACTAACCGTCTTCTCCGTCAATAAAATCTAGTAAATCACGAAATCTCGATGTCCACCGCCCATGTTTATTCATCTCCCTTTAACATAGTATTCTAGTAATACTCGTAGTCTCATAGTACACTCTCTAGGCTCCTTAAATTCCGACAAAACCGCCGCTGCTAGCCATGTCCCCAGCTTGCTTGCTGAACACTTTAGTATATGTTATTGTTTTTCTTATAAGTTTGTTCTTACAATGCCTTGGTGGGTTGTTGTGTTGTTCGGAGTGATGGGTGTGTTTTTCCCGTGGGTATTTTTATCCCGACGGGTGCGGGTATGGGAAAAAATCTATACCTATGTGCGGGTGCGGATACGTGTGGCGGGAATGATCTCAACACGCGGGTGTGTGTTTTGTTAAGATCCGCCCACACCCGAAAGCTACGTGTGCCATCCTTAGTGGCACGTACACCCCTTGAACGTAGACGTACTTCTCAAGAGGAAGGAACTTCGACAATCATAACATGTGTCTCCGCGTGTTTCACCTTTGATTAGATTTACATGTATCCTATGAAGTTATTTGTTGCTAGCTTGTCATATAGGTAAATTCATCTTTGTTGCATTTATAGAGAATTTATCTTTCATGTCAAGCCTAAATCAAAGAAGCCTAAATCAAAGAAGCTTGTCATATAGGTAACACATATTCACCCCCCTCTACGTGCCCATATGATTCTTTCAGTAAGTAGCTAGGATGTTCCTCATTACTAGTATCTCATAGATCTGGATCTTTGGATTTCTTACGCAATCTTGTAGGATATTTTTTCCATGTAACTAAATCAAAACTTAGATCTACATAATCATATCTAAACTTATGAATATATTTACAGATCCGTACATAAAATGGTCGTGTCCATTAGATTTACATAACTGTAGACCATGTTTTGTATATCTTCATATATTTACCTTAAGTTAGATCTATACAACCGCAACACTACATCTGTTATCTTGTACATATCCGTATGAAAAAAAATCATACCATTTAGAATTTGTAACAATATCGATGAATGTTGCATCTACTAGATCTTCATAACAATTGATACTTAAAAACCATAATATCATTTTTAGGCTAGATAAATAACAACCAGCGGATCATACAATTGCATTTATAAATACAATAAATAAATATTTATGAGTGAGTGTACATGGTCATTATAAGTTAGATCATATGCCTGAGTTGAACATGTTAGTCCTTAACACAAATATAAATGCTGACATAATGCGATGAACAAATACTAATTTGGGCCTCTATGATAAACTGCATAGCCATGAATATTTTGAAGTGCCCATTTCATGCTCTGTACACAAGTGGCAACGTAGAAGATTCTTGCCGGAAGGCACTCAGGAAAAATGACACGGCTCTATAATCAGATTATTTATAAGATGCATCACTAGAAAAAAGGTTTAATAGTGTGTTGATCACTAATTTGTATAACTTATTTCTACTATATAAGAAAAGGATCCTGTTCATATGCAATGGCCAATCTCAATGCAAGACATTTTTGTTTGTGATTCACAAAATAACATAGATGTGTAAAGCTATAAACCTACGGTAAAACATATTACTATTGATCTATGAGTCATATGAATTGTGGCTTAGTTTGGATAGGTCTCATTGCCGCTCTAGACATGGCTCAGTAATCAGGTTATTTAGAAGAAAATTAAAATTAATATCAGCAAGTTTTCAGTAAGGGATGTTTCATAGTTATTATTTTATTACTTTTACTATGTAATAATATACAATTATCAAAAAGCATGTAGAAGTATATCTATCTCAAAAACTTTGTGTATTTTTACAATGAAAAACGACCACTCGACGAGTGAAATCAGACTCCGGCCATCCCAAGTCGATCACACGGAACTTGTCCTCACAACTCACACGGCAGGGAAGCGCCTCACGTCCACTCATGGTGCAGTGTACGCACTCATCCCCGCCACGACGACCCATACCGTCCTTTCTGTTGACTACAAAAAAGGGCAGCCCAGCGAAACAAAAACATACACGCGATGGATCGTCGCCGTGGCAGCGCGATCGATGCGCAAGCCGGCGCTGGAGACGGCGGAGAGGGGCGGCGTAATGACGGCGGTTGAGGAGCCGGTTAGCCCGACAGGGCGCCTGTTCTAAGAGCGGCACTTCAGCTGCTACACAGTAATGGCATGTACAATGCAAGGTGCTAAGGGTGGTGCTTAGCAAAATAAACCAAGCACTCACATAAGCACCAGTGCTTATTTGTACAGGAGAGGTGCCTAGTTAGGCATCTGTCTAGTATAGATAAGCAACGGTGTTTAATCAAAAACCGGTTAATTTTTCTAGGCACCTCCTTAAACACCTAGCATTGTAGTCTAACACAGTATCCGTGTTCGGTATCGGGGTGCCGGTTGACCTGGTCACCTTTGATTGCTAGTATAAGTTAGTTCAGGAAAAAAATGACGGCACGTATTTCATTGGCTGTGCCCATTAATTTGTGTGCAGACGCTGGCTACTATGATGGAGTCTGGCAAAGACGACCGTGCGCAGTGGGGGGATCGGCTCTGTTACATGATACTCCCTTTCCACATAGCAAAGCGCCACGACCACGACCCTCTGGAATACGTCCGGAAGGCTATACTAAGGTTGCTCGCCGGAAGAAGAGCTCCATGGAATCGCTCTTCACGTTCTGGAGCGGGTCCGTCATACTTAACATCTTCGGCGTCAAGGTGCGTGCTACATCAATTTTGATTTCTTAGCTTTGTAGCCGCCCTTGCTGCAAGTGTTTATCAATCATATCCTTTCCCCCTTTCAAACAGGCAGCAGCTTCCCTGTGCTACGGCATGACGAGGAACACCACTCTGTCCTTCTCTAACATCGCAGGGCCAACCGAGCAGGTTGTTTTCTACGGTCACCCCA
Organism: Avena eriantha; assembly: GCA_910589775.1. Lineage (NCBI taxonomy): Eukaryota > Viridiplantae > Streptophyta > Magnoliopsida > Poales > Poaceae > Avena > Avena eriantha. The sequence continues at coordinate 21,397 of CAJUXJ010000710.1, read as the reverse complement.
TCGTCTACATTGCCCCCAGCGTCTATGGACATCCACATGTTAGTTCCAATTAACAACATTATTCCAATACACAGCTCATTAATTATCTTTCAGATTTTCCGCTCAAAATATGTACCTATCGTTTTCTCTTGGAATTTGATGTCCTTGATATTTATAAGGCCCTTGTTTCCCTGTACTGCAGGCCCTGACTATACATTATCAGAGTTACGCCAACATTATCAAGCTAGTCATAGCAGCTGATGAGCCACAGTTTAAAGACGTTCATGACCTTCTGGATGATTTCAACGAATCGCTCATGCTCATTAGGGAGGCAGCTTCAGAACTAAAATAGGATAACCGGACAACTGTGTTTCCCGGTAGAACGTAAGCCGGAGATGATTGTGTACACGAATCTCAATAGATTCTTGTTATATTATTTTTGGCAATAAAGGGAATATATTAATATCTTGAAGATATCAATTACACCATCCTCGGATAAAAGATAATAAATAAACCTACCATCTGCATCAAAAATATATGGAAGACACCAAAGATGCATACAGCCAGAAAAGAAGAAGAAGAGAAAAGGCTAGGATGATCAGTCAATCGCATCAGCAAAACCCTAAACACCTCAAAGACAACACCCAGACTACAAAATAAGTTCTTCAAAAGCAACATCCACACACATTGTCATCGCCCGGACAAATATCTTATTTTTTTTCATTCTCGAGAAAGTCCGCGTTCCCAAAATAATCCCCGGAGTCCCCTAGATGTCCTTGCATCATGCCAGGTCATGGGCTTTTCAGGAATGTCTTGAACTCACTCGGTGAGTTTTTCTTCTTCGCAAGCGATTGAAGATGCCGCTTCCCATGGCCGCGAGCCTATCGCAGTTGATGGGACAAGAAGAAGAGATCGATACGGCGGACTCGCAAAGAACACAAAGTTGCTTGGAACAATCCCAAAGTTCGCACGCAGGACGACCCTTCTTCCTTCCATAGTCAGAATCTCGTAACATGGCCCCGAATGAATCAGACGACAAGGGGGAAAGTCGCCAATACCTCAAGGCCGAGCACGATCTGTGCAACCAAGAGGACACCAAGGTGCAAGAGAGAGGCTGAGAAACTCACACATTGGGGTGAGCGACTATTTTCTGAATGTTTAACTTCAACATGTTTGGCCTGCCCTGATATTTATAAACACCAAGACACACGCCTAATCAACGGGCTCGCGTTGGCGCGGCAAACAAAAAGCCGTCAAGAATAACTGCATCAGGAAAAGTGGATAGATGCTTTTTTTTTGCTCGGCACATCGTCATCTGCCAAACAAGGTCTTCCACGGCAGTAAGGCATTAACGCTGCAGCTCATTGTGGGTTGGTACTGCCTAGGTGCCATGGAAGTTGCGCATGGCTGGCATAATATGGTGCCTGCTTACGTACCTCTTGCACGACATAATTTGTAGTGCCTCCAATGATCTTTTTTGGGCGCAACAAATTCGTCTTCAGTTTCTATATGTGTACAAAAACATGTTTGAAATTATTATGAAACACAAATTGAAAAAGGAACGAAATAAAAAAAACAAAACGAAAAGGAAAACACTAAATCATGCCGCGGTAGAGAAAACACACGATTCTCTGCCGCGGCAGGACTCCTTAGTCCCGGGTCGTGTTACGACCCGGGACTAGAGGTCCTCCAGCCCAGCCGCGTTGTTGCTGCCACGTGGTGACCTCTAGTCCCGGTTTGTAGCAAACCAGGACAAGAGATTGGGATATCTAGTCTCGATTTGGCAATCCCGACTGTGAAATCGGACTAGTGTCAGTCATGAACTAGGACTAGAGCCCCATTTCCACTAGTGTACGATATTTGGAGTTTTTCAGCCATGGCCGAAGTTTTCTATCGCCGCTATCTATGGTGCAAGAAGCCTCTCCTGACTCGGAAGCAATCGCAGCCCGAGCTCCTTCCTCCAGTTTCGGATGATCTTCTCCGACCTCGACACGGGATCCACGGCCGACGCCGCCAGAAGTGATGTTAGATTTGCGACAAGTAAATAACGAAGAACGAAAACAAAAATCACAGCAAGGGGACACAGATTTAACGTGGAAAACCCTCTCCAACAAAGAGAGGGGAAAAACCACGGGCGCCAGCCAGCGAAACTTCACTATAACGAGGAGTGTTTACACCACGCCGGGGATTTCACAGATGCAACTTGTCCCAGCCGGCGGCTTACAAGAAGTATATATAGCGGTGGTAACCTAGGTCATCAACGATCCGTACGGCCCAAGCCTCCGGCGACGGGCCTCGCTCCGCTACGTCAGAAGTTGGCCTCTACTTTGTAGAATTTGGATCAACATATAACAAGTGACATGTTCCCCGGCGGCGACGTCGGCCGCTGTGTTTGTTGGTCACTCCACTGCGGTGAAGAAGACTAAGGACCTGATTGCATATCATATTTTTCTTCCAGGGTCATCTCTGTTAAATGGCTAGCCTTATCTCAGAATTCCCCTACTCTTAGGGGTCTAGCTGTAATTTTGTATCGCGGATTGATTTAATGAAAGCTTCTAGGGCCTTCGGGCCCATCCTGTTCAAAAAATACAACAACATTTTGCAACCAAACCCTATGTACGAATTAGTACTGGTGACGTTGCCTGTGTTACGTGGTGTACTAAATGGAAAACGTGTGTTATAGTGGTTACATAAATCTCACATGAAATCCAACAATAGATTATCTATTGGAGTTGGACCAAAAATTTCTTTAATCATATAATGGAATAGATAAAAAACTAGCGGCTGGTAAGAAGGAAATCTGCGTGTGCCCAGTATCGGCGGCGCACACGCCATCAACGGACGATTCTTCTCCGTACGTAGTTTATACCAGAGAAATGATGGATCGACATTCTGTTTCTTGTCTACACGCCACCGATCACCACCCGCGTTTTCGCCGTCTCCCTCCGGTCTGCAAGGAAACGCCAAAACAAGGAGAGACGGACACGATCCGGAGCTCCCAGTGCTGAAGCTCTCTCCTACCTAGCTTAAGCTTAGGCTACCTAGCTGAAGCTGCTCGCTAGTTAATTTCATCGGGTTGAGCCGTGCAAGCTTCTGCGACTGCCTCCGCCTTGCCGTTTAACTAGCTGCACGCCATGGATCTCATCCTGTTTCACAGAGTTAAATTCTTGGCCCTGCTCAATCTGAAATAAAGATGGAAGCAAGCAAACATGTAAGAGATCTAGTTACAAACGGTGTTTCAATGCTTAGAAACAAGGCCTAGGAATCATACTTTCACTAGTGAACACTCTCATATAAATATTATCTCTTTATGATACTACTCTGAACTACTCTCCGGTTGGACACTATAATCCATGGTAGGACTATAACAACACATCTAGATAACCACACACTGTCACCTTGAGCACTAGATGGTTCCAACAAACACCACAATTTAATAGAAACATCCAACTCTAAATATAACTCATAACAAGTATTTATGTAACATTTGCCAAAGTGCCACACAGTGTGCACACTGTCAACTTCACACACGTGGGGATAAGCAGAGATTCATTAAAGCACTTGAGTAGAGTAATAGATAGATTACAAAGCTCATGATCTCAATAAGATCACACATAGAGAGAGAGAGAGATGAACACATAGCTACCGGTAGAACCCTTAGCTTCGAGACAGAACTACTCCCTCCTTATCATGGGAGTCAACAACGGCGATGGATATGGTGGTGGAGTCGATGGAGATTGCTCCGGGGGCACTTCCACGTCCCGACAGGATGCCGGAACAGAGACTTTCTGTCCCCCGAATCTCCCCTTCAGTGGCGGCGGCGCTGCGGAACTTTTCATGGCTAGAGGCTTGATTATTTAGGGTTTCTGCATCGGAGGCTTCTTATAGACGAAAGGGGAGGCCGAGGGGATGCCCGAGGCGGCCGCACCACCCCCTGGCACGGGCCAGGCCGGGCCGCACGGCCAGGTGGTGTGACCGGCCCCTGGCCCCTCTCCGTCTCGTCTTCTAGCTCTGTGTTCCTCTCGGTAAAATATTGACTTTGGCTTTTGTCCCGTCCAATTCCGAGAATATTCATTTTCTGACTTTCCTGAAACCAAAAACAGTAGAAACCAGGCAACTGGCACTGTGGCATCTTGTTAACAGGTTAGTCCAAGAAATTGTACAAAAATACTCCAAAGTGTGGAAAAAACATAAGAAAGTAGATATAAAACAAGCATGGAACATCAAAAATTATAGATACGTTAGCAACGTATCAGGTAGCACCGCTATCAATGTGAATGGGGAAGTGGGTCTGTACTTTAGACCCTCCTGCAGAGTCAGACAAGGGGACCCGATTTCTCCCCTTCTCTTTAACCCTGTGATTGATGCCCTGGCAGAGATCTTTGACAAATCCAATACTGCTGGCCACATATCGGGTGTGGTAGGGCATCTGATCCCCGGAGGTGGGGTTACCCAACTCTAGTATGCAGATGATACGATGATCATGGTGCAGGGATCATACCTTGACATCATTAACCTCAAGTTCATGCTCGTATGCTTTGAATCCATGTCGGGACTCAAGATTAACTTCGACAAGAGCAAGGTCATGATGCTGGGCTTTCCATATGAGGAGAGTCAATGCATTGCCGACCTCCTGAACTGCCGCTTGGCAGACTTTTCGATCACTTATCTGGGAATGCCCATGAGAAACTCCTGGGTACTGATGAGGGACATTTCCCCCATGGTCATGATGGTTAGGTCTAAGGCCGAACCATGGCATGCGCGCCTCACGTCCAAGGGGAGCAAGACTATCCTGATCAACTTGTGCCTGTCCAGCCTCACCATGTATCAGATGGGCCTATACCTGCTTCCTGAAGGAACCCACACAGACTTTGCAAAAGAGATGCCTAGGTTCTTTGGGATAGCTAGAGATGGGCACCAGAAGTACCATATGGTGAAGTGGGCAGATATCTGCTCCCCCAAAGTCCTTGCGGGCTTAGGGTTTCTAGCCTCGCGCCACTTTAATGTGGCCTTGTTAATGAAGTGGGTGTGGCGGATCCTCCAAGATGATGGAGGCCTCTGGCTGCAACTCATTAAGGCCAAGTTCCTCCGGGGCCGCGTGTGAACGACGGGAGGGCTCCCAGTTCTGGAGGGCCATTCAAGACATTAAGAACTTTATTCGTCGGGGTGCTCTCTTTGTGGTGGGGAATGGTCGAGGAACCCTATTTTGGCTTGACCCCTAGGTTTAGGGTGTCCCTCTTTGCTAGGAATTCCTGGCCCTGTTCGCCATCTGCGTAGGTCCCACGTTGTTAGTGGCCGAGGAAGCTTGAGGGGGCCACTAGAACATCACGTTCCGAAGGACCTTCAATGATGCTGAGGCTCTGACTTCCTGAGGCTGTGGGGCTCATTGCCCTTGTCCCTCTCATAGGAGAGGGATAAGGTTACATGGGGCCAGTCTCCTTCGTGAGCCTTCTTGGTTAGTTCGGCTTATAGGACTCTCTTCCAGGGTCCTGAGTTACATTGGACAACGCATCTGTGGAAGTCACCCCTACCCTTGAACTTGCGTATTTTCGTGTGGAAACTTTTATGGGATCATCTCCCTTGGGGAGTAGAGGTGTCGAAACATAATGGCCCGGGCAATGGGTTGTGTCCACTATGTGGGAAACCAGAAACGTGTGCCCACATATGTTGACTTGACCTGCCGCTCAGTTCCTGTGGAACTTTATCCGAGAAGCTCTAGGCCCTACTTGGCAGGCCCAAGACCTTGGTGAGTTCCTAGAAACGGAGGGAAACCACACCGGAGGAGGAGACACCTCTTCTGGATCGTGTTTGCGGCCATCACATGGACACTTCGGAATGTTCGGAATAAGATAGTGATAGAGCGGACCTTTCCTCGGCACGCTTCTGATTCTGTGTTTTCTTTGCATGTCTACCTTCAGTAGTGGTACCCGTTGTCTAGGCAAAGGGACCGGGAGAGCATGGACGGCATCTTGCAGGCTTTCAGGACGTCAGGACGATGCTTCACGGCTAGTGCCTCCGCGCCGACCAAGAGGGAGAGATTCCCCTGCTCCTCTTTTTGTTTTATTTTGGTTGCCTTGGGCTTGATGTGTTGTGGCCCCAGTGTACCTTCATTTTATGTTTATTTTCTGAAGCCTGGGCGTTGATGACTTGGTCGTACTTTGTATGGTTGTGGCTTTATCTATAAACCGGGCGTAATGCCTGTTTCGAGGAGAACATCCAGGGTATTAGTTCTTATCGAAACGACTTGTCAAGGGTCTCCAGACTCTAGAGCTGTATAGACACCTTCCTCCTGATCACTGCACGACTGAATGAATTAGTACACTAGTGCACATCCCCCCTCTAACAGCGGTTCAGCGGTTGTAGAACCGCTGTTGAGGGTTTGGTGTTAGAGGGGCCCCCCCTTTAACACCGGTTCTTATACGAACCGGTGTTAAAGGGTGGCGCACGTGGGGCTGCCGCAGGGCTCAGCCCCACCCCCCCCCTTTAACACCGGTTCGTAACACGAACCGGTGTTAAAGGTTCTGTGCCGTGGCAGGAAAATGGCCTAAATCTCTGCCGCGGCAGAGTTCTGCCCCTGCCCCGTTCTGGGCGTATTTCTGCGGCGCGGCGGGGACGGGGAGGGGGGGAGGGGGAATCGATCGGGAGCGGTATACACATACATCGTCATCGGTACATACGAGTACATGAATAATTAAGCAACTATTATTATACACAACATCGTCATTGTGTGGTATTCTCCGTAAACGCTGAAGCATCAAGTACAAGACAAACACGTTCAAGCATATATACAACGTTCATTTTGGTGGATATCTAAAGAGTTCTCCGCCAGGCGTGACGACCTCATCAAGTATGAACCCCGCCAATTCCTCTTGAATGGCTCATATGCGGTCAAATGGTAGGAGTTGGTCCCGCATCCGTTCGATCTGAATATATATGAAGAATGGGGTCAATATATATATAAGAATAAAACTCAGCAATTGATGGTAATAAAATAATGTTGTGTACATTGTTTACTTACTCTAAGTTGTTCTAGTGCGGCTTGGCCCGTCGCACATATCGTGTTGCGAATGAACTCGCAAACATAGTACCCACATAAGTTATTGCCGTGTCCCTGATGCGCGCACTTTACGAGAATAGAGAGTTCAATCAAAATAATAATCAATAAAGCATGATATAATGGAATTGGAAGCAGAATCAAAGAGATACGCAGACCTAGCTAGCTAGTATTACTTACATTTTGGTCTACAAATTTTAGTTCTTCTGACCATTCACCCACGGCTCTGCCCGTGAACCTTTTCCAAACCCTGTCCGGCAAAGAAAATGGATAAAGGAGTAATTAATTACTTGTTGTCACGAAAGTTGCCGATCTAGTGCGATAATGATTGAAATTACCTCTGGAGCATCTCTCTAAAGTCTGCCCATAGCTCTTTTTCTTTTCGTAACGAGTCCATGACAAGGACTTTTCCTGAGTCAGGTTGAATGACTAGCAGAATAAAGTGGAACCTACGCACGCATAACTCATCATCAGTTACACTTAACATCGAGTAAGCCAAAACAGAATGTGTACAAGAGAGGGTAACAGTACTCACGAGAAGTTGTAAGGCAATAGTATTTCCCTTTTGGTTTGTTGTCTCAGTAAAGACTTTAGCAATAAATCTTCTGTTTGCCCGGGTTTGGTTCTTACCACTTCTTCATGAACTCTATTTGGGTCAACGAACCCAATGTCAAAAGGTCCTCCTTTCATGCATCCCATAACCTTTTTCCTGCATAATAGTATATACATATATGGTGAGCATATATATATACATGCAATTAATGAAGTGAATGAGATGAGATAGAAAATACAGAAATAGTACTTACACACAATAAAGGCTGATGGCAGCTTTGTCGAGTTCCTTCTGATTGAATAGAAAATGCAAGTCTTGAATGTTGAAGTCGATCTCGTCGTCTCCGCACAAGAAAATCTCATCTCTTATATGCGCCGTGATCCATTCTTCCTTTCTCGTCTTGCAGAAATCAAGGTACCACTTGTGCAATCTTCGCATCTTTGTTGGTAAATTCTTGAGCTCCTCTTTCTTGACGAGATTCTTCCCATACTTCCATGGCTGTATGGGGTTGGCATCGCATTTGGGCAAGTTGTCTCCCATGATGTTCAAGTATGCAATGTAAGTCATCCCCATCTCATTGGCCTTTCTTTGTAGCTCTGCCTCGTAATCATTTACGGGAGGACTATCCCGTGTGTCGAACACTTGGAGCGGGGCGCATGATTGGTTTTCCTGCTCTCCGAGCATGGGAACTGTTTTCTGGGGTGCCGCACGACTGCTACTTTCAGTCTCCCTACGGCGCCTTGCATCCGCCTTCAAAATCTGGCGCTCGTAGTCCGGCACAAGTGGGGTTTCAGGTTTCAAAAGATTTTTGTAAAACTTCTCCACCACCGCCGGATCTATTTTCTCCTTTGGCTCGGCCCGTCTAGGTGCAAAGAATTTCTTGACCTCTTCTTCCGAGATCCTATTAGTCTCCTCGTCGCTGCGATTCCACGGTAAAACCAGCAATGGCTTGGCGAAAGGCTGCGGGACGTAGTATTTTGAACTCTTTGGCGTACGGTTTCCTGCGGATTTCTTTGTGGGAGTGCTAGTGATGCTCTTCATGGCAGTGCTCTTCCGCTTACGCTGAGGAGATGGCTGAAGCGCCGGAGATGGCTGCCGCGCAGGAGATGGATGAAGCGCCGGAGATGGCTACCGCGCAGGAGATGGCTGAAGAGGCTCAGACTGCTGACGCTGCGGAGACGGTAGGGGTGCCAGTGGCCTCCAATTTGGAAGCACGATGTGTTCCTTCTTCCAAAGAATGGTTGTTTTCACTGCAAATTTGAGTTGAGTTTCCCCTTCACCTGTAGCATGGTCAAGCTGTGCTTCCTCATATTCCTTCACCACCTCATCCACCCCGACAATAACATAGCCATCTGGAATCGGTCGGCAGTGGTAAGTTCCACCAGCTACAGGAGGTAAGGCATAGCCGACAGCCACCTTAATGGATAAGCCCATTAATCTCACATGCAGCTCAGCGTGTTCGCTCTCCGTGATCTCATCCACGGGGTATCGAGGACCCACCATTTCAAGCGTGGGCTGCACGTTCTCCGTGGAAGCCACGCTGCTTTTCCGCACAGAGTCTGGGCCGCCGGCAGATTCCAATGCAGGCTCTTCGTGCCGCTGAGATGGGTCGGTAGCTTGATGGCTCTGTTGTGCATTCACTTGCGCCTGCAGCGCCACAAGTGCATGTTCTATCTGTGTCATCCGCTCTGTGCGCTCTTTTTCTTTTCTGCCGCGCCATCTGTAAGAGTCGCTCCACTCGGCAAACCCATCCTTCCACGTCATACCCCCTGTGCCTCGTGCATGTCCAGGGTGTTCTTTTTTACCGATGGCGCGTGTGAGCTGGTCATTCTCTCTGTCGGGATGGAAGGTCCTGGCGGCTGTTTCCTTGTATGCCGTGATGAGTTTAGTGACGGGTTTGGCAAGGAGGGTTGGGAAGATACACAATCCTGTTTCTGGGTCCAACCTTGCCCCGATTCCGTAGAACCAAGTCTTTGCACATAGGTCCCACCCATGTGTGTGGGGTGTGATCCATCTGTCGCGCAGGGCCTTCTCAGCTTCCTCCCACTTAGGCCTCTGAGATATGTAGCCACCTGACCCTGTCCTCTGGTGATACTCCTTCTTCTGGGCATTTAGCGTATTGGTTTCTGACCTCTTTGTAGCTATAGCACCTTCCTTGTATGCCACAAATTCGCGCCAGTGAGGTCTTATCTTCGCATAATATGCGTCTTCGAAATCTGGAGTCTCGCGAGCTTTGACAAATTTGTTCAATTTTGTCTTCCAGTTGCGGAAAGTGTCAGCCATCTTCTTTAGAGTCCACTCTTTGACCTTTTCCTTTATAACCGGTTTTTTTTCATCCTCCTCTGGCGGAAGGGTGAAATTTACCAACAGCGAATTCCAAAGCATTTCTTTGGATCTTTCATCGACAAAGGTACCGTCGCCCTTCTTTGGCTTATTCCAATATTCAATTATGATTGGGATTTGGTCCCTAACAAGAACTCCAGCCTGACGTACAAATTTGTCTGCGGCCTTCTTGGGCTGCATCGGCCTGCCATCAACACGGACTGCTTCGATCGTGAACTTTGCACGATCTTTCAACCGATGGCTCGCGCCTCGCTTGCTCTTTTTCGTAGAAGAAGATGGTTGCTGGCTGGTCGATCCAGAGGGCTAAAAGAAGAAAGAAGCGTTAATTAATACATATAGAAGAAGATTGTTGGTGGAAGTCAGCAGAGGCTTAATCAATGCATATACCTCGCCGGACTTTGTAATCACTAAATTGCGTTCACCGGAGTCTTCATCTTCTCCATGACTACTTGAGCTGTCATCATGTCCCTCCAAGTTCAGATATTGTGAGGTGTCCTCATCGATAATGTTCTCCATTATTTCTTCTTCTTCAAGGTTTCTACTAAGTGGATCCATAGTTTCTAAAACAATAATATTATCTAGAGTAAGAGAGTAAACATTCAAGTGGACTTGGATTCATACACAAATATACATATTATTCATACAAAAATACACAAATGAAATTAAAACCCTAAGGATGCTTGATCATTTTAAACGAGTTCCGAGGGGTCCAAACCCTAATTCGGAGAAATCCCGGATGCATATGAGAGGGGCTAGCTATAGTGGCTGACCGGAGGATGCTCCAGAAAGCGGCGGCTGGCGGCGCTGGAGAGCGACCTAGGGCGCGCGAGGTAGCGGGTTCGCCTCAGCGTGATGCGGCCTACCTAAAACGGGTGGCGCCACTACCTAGGGGTCACCGGAGCGACGTTAACGACGACGGCTAGCGGCGGCGCTTGCAGAGCAGCGAGGTGACGACCCTAAACTAATACTAACTATAAAATACACTAAATAACCCTAAACTAAATACACTAAACTACACTAAATAAATAACCCTAAACTAAATAACCCTAAACTAAATAAATAACCCTAAACTAATAACCCTAAACTAAATAAACCCTAAACTAATAACCCTAAACTAAATAAACCCTAAACTAATACTAACACTAAACTACTAATAATACACACTAAACTACACACTTATAAAATACTAATAACTAATTATATACATATATGCAACGAAAATACTAATAACTAATACATATATGCAACGAAAATACTAATAACTAATTATAAAATACTAATAACTAATACACACTAAACTACACATATAAAATACTACACACTTATGCAACGAGTTCCGAGGGATCCGAGCGGCGGCGACGGGGGTGGCGGCCGACGCGGGCGCGCGCGGTGGCGGACGGTGCTGGCGCGGCGGGGGGCGTCGACTGCGACGGCGACGGCTCGCGCGCAGGGAGGGGGGGCGACGGCGCTCCCGCGGGATGGCGACGGCGAGGGCGGCGACGGCGAGGGCTGGACGGGCGCTTTCGATCTGGCTGGGGGGAAGAAGGAAGGGGAAGGCGCGCGTTATAATCCCCCCCCTTTAACACCGGATCGTGGCTGGAACCGGTGTTAAAGGGGGGGTGTGCGCGCGCAAAACGAAATAAATGCGCCCCCCTTTAACACCGGTTCGTGGCTGGAACCGGTGTTAAAGGGGGGGGGGCATTTATTTCATGCATTAAAGGGGTGGGGGCATTTCTAATTCAAAAAATAGGAATTAGAAAATGGAAAACCGTCCGTTTTTTATGCTCGGAAAATGGAAAATGCCTTTTTGGTGCGATAAAAAGGAAAACTTCCTCTTGCAACATTGTTTGCCATGCCATGATGCACATGTATGCATAATATGGCCATATTATCACAAACTATGCCTTGATTCTAGCCATAACATTGGTCATTTGACCCGAAAGCCAAGAAACCTCGAATGAGATAGGTCATTTTGTGAAGGAGATAGAACTGGAATTAAAATACAGAATGCAACTAATAGTAAGTTACATAAAGCACGACTGAAAATTAAGATACATAAAAGAATTTAAAATTAAGATACATGGCCAGATTAAGTAACAATCGGCCGAACTTGTTTCGGAATGTTAGAGTGATTCAATCATGCTCCTGCCTACACCTGTAATACTCGCCACTGTAGTCGTCGTACTCGCCGGCGCCGTCATCGCTATCGTCGTCGGGGTCGCCGTAATTGAACCTTGAAGGCTGAGTACGCGTGGGCTGGACTTGAGGGTAGCGCAGACGGGGGTTAGAGTCGGTGGCAGTGTCATAGGCCATGACGCTCTGGAGAGTCCGACCGCGCCACCATAGCCGACGGCCGGCCTCGTTGAAGTTCGGAGGAGGTGGGCTGTCCTCCTCGTGCCTGGCGAGCGCCCTCTCATGCCGATCCACGAAGAAGGCTTCCCAAGTAGGGAAATAGTCGGGATGCCATCTGGGATTCCTCCGCTGCTCCGGCGTGAGCTCGAAGTAGTAGTGGTTCGTGATGGCCATCCGGCGCGCCACACCTAGAGGGACAGGAGGAACCGGCACGCCTCCGGCGCTCAGCATCCAGCCGACGGGGACACAGTAGCCCGACGGGCAGGGGTAGTTCGTGGCGCAAAGCGCCTCCGCCTCCCTAGGGGTTATTGCTACGGTGGAAGCCATGGGAAAGAGTGATGAGGTTGCAGATATGAGTCTAGAGATGTGCAATGACAATGGAGGCCAACCAACATATATATATAGTGAAGAACTGGCGGGAAGAACTGGAGGGAAGAACTGGCGGGAAGAACTGGCGGGAATAAATGGCGGGAAGAAAAATGGCGGGAAAAAATGGCGGGAAGAAAAATGGAGGGAAGAAATAGAAGGAAGAAAAATGGCTCATTTAATACATATACTGTTAACAGAAGAAATATGACATTGATTTCCATGTTGAGATACATATGTGTGCCAAAAATGGCTCAATTAATACATATAGTCAATCTTATGATCGCGTCGGCCGTAACCATGGAGTATCAACACTGTTTAACAGGATGGTTGGGTCAGTCTTCACTCTGAAGGGCGGAATTTCATCAAACTTATTATAATCTTCTGACATGTCTGTCTTGTCCTCCACTCCCACGATGTTTCTTTTCCCTGAAAGAATTATGTGACGCTTTGGCTCATCGTGTGATGTATCTGTTTGCTTATTTTTTCTTTTTTTGGGTTTGGTAGACATGTCCTTCACATAGAAAACCTGAGCCACATCATTGGCTAAGACGAATGGTTCGTTTAAGTTCTTGTCTACCTTCATAAGATTGTTGAGATCCACCGTTGTCATTCCGTACTTCTTGTCTACCTCAACCCTCCCTCCTGTTAGCTTGACCCATTTGCATCGAAACAAGGGGACATTAAAATTAGGTCCATAGTCAAGTTCCCATATCTCCTCTATGAACCCATAATACGTGGTCTTTTGCCCATTGTCTTCTGCTGCATTGAAGCGGACACCACTATTTTGGTTGGTTCTCTTTTTATCTTGGCCTATCGTGTAAAATGTATTCCCATTTATCTCGTACCCTTGGAAAGTACATACAGTCGAAGATGGTGTCCTGGCCAACAAGTACAGCTGATCCCCAACAATGGTGTTATTCGTGAGAAGTCTTTGCAGCCAGCCACCAAAACTCGCCATGTGTTCACTTATAATCCATTCATCAGACTGCCCCGGGTGTTTGAGGCGTATTAAATTCTTGTGTTCATTGATATACGGGGCAACCAAGATAGATCTTTGTAAAACCGTGTAGTGTGCTTGATTGAGAGAATGCCCGTCCCTACATATCATTGCTTTACATCCTAGGGTGCCTTTTCCACGCAGTCTCCGCTCATGTCGTGATTCTGGAACACCAATCACCTTAAGGTCAGGAATAAAATCAACACAGAACTCAATGACCTCCTCTGTTACATAGCCCTTGGAGATGCTTCCTTCTGGCCTAGCACGGTTATGAACATATTTATTTAAGACTCCCATGTACCTCTCACAGGGGAACATATTGTGTAGAAATACAGGACCGAGAATGGCAATCTCTTCTACTAGGTGAACCAGGAGATGCGTCATAATATTGAAGAAGGATGGTGGGAACACCAACTCAAAGCTGACAAGACATTGGGCCCCATCTGTCTGTAACCCTGGTAGGCTTTCTGGATCGATTACCTTCTGAGATATTGCATTGAGGAATGCACATAGCTTCACAATGGGTACTCGAACATTTTCAGGTAGAAGCCCCCTCAATGCAATCGGAAGCAATTGTGTCATAATCACGTGGCAGTCATGAGACTTCAGGTTTTGGAATTTTTTCTCTGCCATATTTATTATTCCCTTTATATTCGACGAGAAGCCAGACGGGACCTTGATACTGCTAAGGCATTCAAAAAAGATTTCCTTCTCTGCTTTGGTAAGAGCGTAGCTGGCAGGAGTTAAGTGGCATAGTTTACCCTTCTCGTTCTCAGGATGCATAGGCTCTTCAGGGTCTTTCAGACGTTGCTGGTCCTGCCGTGCTTCCGGTGTATCTTTTGTCTTCCTATACACTCCTAGGAAGCCTAGCAGGTTCACGCAAACATTCTTCGTCACGTGCATCACGTCGATTGAAGAGCGGACCTCTAAGACTTTCCAATAGGGTAGGTCCCAAAATATAGATTGCTTCTTCCACATGGGCGCGTGTCCGGCATCGTCATTCGGAACAGATAGACTGCCAGGACCTTTTCCAAAGATTACTTCTAGGTCCTTAACCATACCAAATACCTCCTCACCGGTACGGAGGACAGGCTTCCTCCGGGGTTCTGCCAGACGTTTGAAATGCTTGCCTTTCTTTCTTACTGGATGCAGGTTCGGAAGAAATCGACGATACCCTAGGTACACAACCTTCTTACATTTATCCAAATATACACTTTCAGTCTCATCTAAACAGTGTGTGCATGCATTGTATCCCTTGTTCGTCTGCCCTGAAATGTTACTAAGAGCAGGCCAATCATTGATGGTTACGAAAAGCAATGCTCGTAGGTCAAATGGCTCCCCTTTGTGCTCATCCCACATACGTACACCTGGTTTGGCCCACAGCTGTAAAAGTTCTTCAACTAATGGCCTTAGGTACACATCAATGTCGTTGCCGGGTTGCCTCGGGCCTTGGATGAGCACTGGCACCATAATGAACTTCCTCTTCATACACAACCAAGGAGGAAGGTTATAGATACATAGAGTCACAGGCCAGGTGCTGTGACTGCAGCTCTGCTCACCAAAAGGATTCATGCCATCTGTACTTAGACCAAACCTTAAGTTCCTTGCGTCACGTGCGAAGTCCGGGTACTCTCGCTCGACTTTTCTCCACTGTGACCCATCAGCGGGGTGTCTCAACATCGCGTCTTTCTTATGGTCTTCCATGTGCCATCGCAACAACTTGGCATGCTCTTTATTTCTGAAGAGATGTTTTAACCTTGGTATTATAGGAGCATACCACATAACCTTGGCAGGAACCTTCTTCCTAGGGGCCTCGCCCTCAACATCGCCAGGATCGTCTCGTCTGATCTTATACCGCAGTGCAGTGCATACCGGGCATGCATCCAAATTCTCGTACTTCTCACCGCGGTAGAGGATGCAGTCATTAATGCAGGCATGTATCTTCTGCACGTCTAATCCTACAGGGCAGACAACCTTCTTTGCTTGGTATGTACTGTCGGGCAACTCATTATTTCTTTGGGTATGGTTCATGAAAAGAACATACATGCAATGACACTAGTGGGCCCATCCTTATGTGGTTTATGAAAAGCACAGACATGCAATGACACTGGAGGATCCTTATGTGGTTTGTTTAGAAGAACACACATGCAATGACCCCGGTGAATCCACATGTGGTTTATGGAAGAAAAGACATGAAATAACACTGGTAGATCCTTATGTGGTTCATGAAAAGAACAGACATGCAATGAAACTGGGTGTGGTTCATGAATAGAACAGACATGCACTGACACTGGGTGTGGTTCATGAAAAGAACAGACATGCAATGACACCGGTGGGCCCATCCTTATGTGGTTCATGAAAAGAACAGACATGCAATGAAACTGGTGGATCCTTATGTGGTTTGTCTAGAAGAACACACATGCAATGACACTGGGTGTGGTTCATGAGAAGAACAGACATACAATGACACTGGTGGATCCTTATGTGGTTTGTTTAGAGGAACACACATGCAATAACACCGGTGGATCCACATGTGGTTTATGGAAGTAAAAGACATGCAATGACACTGGTAGATCCTTATGTGGTTCATGAAAAGAACAGACATGTAGTGAAACTGGGTGTGGTTCATGAATAGAACAGACATGCACTGACACTGAGTATGGTTCATGAAAAGAACAGACATGCAATGAAACTGGTGGGCCCATCCTCATGTGGTTCATGAAAAGAACAGACATGCAATAACACTGGTGGATCCTTATGTGGTTTGTTTAGAAGAACACACATGCAATGACACCGGTGGATCCACATGTGGTTTATGGAAGTAAAAGACATGCAATGACACTGGTAGATCCTTATGTGGTTCATGAAAAGAACAGACATGCAATGAAACTGGGTGTGGTTCATGAATAGAACAGACATGCACTGACATTGGGTATGGTTCATGAAAAGAACAAACATGCAATGACAATGGTGGGCCCATCCTTATGTGGTTTATGAAAAGCACAGACATGCAATGACACTGGAGGATCCTTATGTGGTTTGTTTAGAAGAACACACATGGAATGACACCGGTGGATCCACATGTGGTTTATGGAAGTAAAAGACATGAAATAACACTGGTAGATCCTTACGTGGTTCATGAAAAGAACAGACATGCAGTGAAACTGGATGGGGTTCATGAATAGAACAGACATGCACTCACACTTGGTGTGGTTCATGAAAAGAACAGACATGCAGTGACACTGGTGGGCCCATCCTTATGTGGTTCATGAAAAGAATAGACAGGCAATAACACTGGTGGATCCTTATGTGGTTTGTTTAGAAGAACACACATGCAATGACACTGGGTGTGGTTCATGAGAAGAACAGACATGCAATGACACTGGTGGATCCTTATGTGGTTTGTTTAGAGGAACAGACATGCAATGACACCGGTGGATCCACATGTGGTTTATGGAAGTAAAAGACATGAAATAACACTGGTAGATCCTTACGTGGTTCATGAAAAGAACAGACATGCAGTGAAACTGGATGGGGTTCATGAATAGAACAGACATGCACTCACACTGGGTGTGGTTCATGAAAAGAACAGACATGCAATGACACTGGTGGGCCCATCCTTATGTGGTTCATGAAAAGAACAGACAGGCAATGACACTGGTGGATCCTTATGTGGTTTGTTTAGAAGAACACACATGCAAGGACACTGGGTGTGGTTCATGAGAAGAACAGACATGCAATGACACTGGTGGATCCTTATGTGGTTTGTTTAGAGGAACAGACATGCAATGACACCGGTGGATCCACATGTGGTTTATGGAAGTAAAAGACATGCATTGACACTGGTAGATCCTTATGTGGTTCATGAAAAGAACAGACATGTAGTGAAACTGGGTGTGTTTCATGAATATAACAGACATGCACTGACACTGAGTATGGTTCGTGAAAAGAACAGACATGCAATGACACCGGTGGGCCCATCCTTATTTGGTTCATGAAAAGAACAGACATGCAATGAAACTGGTGGATCCTTATGTGGTTTGTTTAGAAGAACACACATGCAATGACACCGGTGGATCCACATGTGGTTTATGGAAGTAAAAGACATGCAATGACACTGGTAGATCCTTATGTGGTTCATGAAAAGAACAGACATGCAATGAAACTGGGTGTGGTTCATGAATAGAACAGACATGCAGTGACATTGGGTATGGTTCATGAAAAGAACAAACATGCAATGACACTGGTGGGCCCATCCTTATGTGGTTCATGAAAAGAACAGACATGCAATGACACAGGTGGATCCTTATGTGGTTTGTTTAGAAGAACACACATGCAATGACAATGGGTGTGGTTCATAAGAAGAACAGACATGCAATGACACTGGTGGATCCTTATGTGGTTTGTTTAGAGGAACAGACATGCAATGACATCGGTGGATCCACATGTGGTTTATGGAAGTAAAATACATGCAATGACACTGGTAGATCCTTATGTGGTTCATGAAAAGAACAGACATGTAGTGAAACTGGGTGTGGTTCATGAATAGAACAGACATGCACTGACACTGGGTGTGGTTCATGAAAAGAACAGACATGCAATGACACTAGTGGATCCTTATGTGGTTTGTTTCGAAGAACACACATGCAATGACACTGGGTGTGGTTCATGAGAAGAACAGACATGCAATGACACTGGTGGATCCTTATGTGGTTTGTTTAGAGGAACAGACATGCAATGACACCGGTGGATCCACATGTGGTTTATGGAAGTAAAAGACATGCAATGACACTGGTAGATCCTTATGTGGTTCATGAAAAGAACAGACATGTAGTGAAACTGGGTGTGTTTCATGAATATAACAGACATGCACTGACACTGAGTATGGTTCATGAAAAGAACAGACATGCAATGACATTGGTGGTCCCATCCTTACGTGGTTCATGAAAAGAACAGACATGCAATGACACTGGTGGATCCTTATGTGGTTTGTTTAGAAGAACACACATGCAATGACACCGGTGGATCCACATGTGGTTTATGGAAGTAAAAGACATGCAATGACACTGGTAGATCCTTATGTGGTTCATGAAAAGAACAGACATGTAGTGAAACTGGGTGTGTTTCATGAATATAACAGACATGCAATGACACTGAGTATGGTTCATGAAAAGAACAGACATGCAATGACATTGGTGGGCCCATCCTTATGTGGTTCATGAAAAGAACAGACATGCAATGACACTGGTGGATCCTTATGTGGTTTGTTTAGAAGAACACACATGCAATGACACCGGTGGATCCACATGTGGTTTATGGAAGTAAAAGACATGCAATGACACTGGTAGATCCTTATGTGGTTCATGAAAAGAACAGACATGCAATGAAACTGGGTGTGGTTCATGAATAGAACAGACATGCACTGACATTGGGTATGGTTCATGAAAAGAACAAACATGCAATGACACTGGTGGGCCCATCCTTATGTGGTTCATGAAAAGAACAGACATGCAATGACACAGGTGGATCCCTATGTGGTTTGTTTAGAATAACACACATGCAATGACAATGGGTGTGGTTCATGAGAAGAACAGACATGCAATGACACTGGTGGATCCTTATGTGGTTTGATTAGAGGAACAGACATGCAATGACACCGGTGGATCCACATGTGGTTTATGGAAGTAAAATACATGCAATGACACTGGTAGATCCTTATGTGGTTCATGAAAAGAACAGACATGTAGTGAAATTGGGTGTGGTTCATGAATAGAACAGACATGCACTGACACTGGGTGTGGTTCATGAAAAGAATAGACATGCAATGACACTGGTGGGCCCATCCTTATGTGGTTCATGAAAAGAACAGACATGAAATGACACTGGTGGATCCTTATGTGGTTTGTTTAGAAGAACACACATGCAATGACACCGGTGGATCCACATGTGGTTTATGGAAGTAAAAGACATGCAATGACACTAGTAGATCCTTATGTGGTTCATGAAAAGAACAGACATGCAATGAAACTGGGTGTGGTTCATGAATAGAACAGACATGCACTGACATTGGGTATGGTTCATGAAAAGAACATACATGCAATGACACTAGGTGGGCCCATCCTTATGTGGTTTATGAAAAGCACAGACATGCAATGACACTGGAGGATCCTTATGTGGTTTTGTTTAGAAGAACACACATGCAATGACCCCGGTGAATCCACATGTGGTTTATGGAAGTAAAAGACATGAAATAACACTGGCAGATCCTTATGTGGTTCATGAAAAGAACAGACATGCAATGAAACTGGGTGTGGTTCATGAATAGAACAGACATGCACTGACACTGGGTGTGGTTCATGAAAAGAACAGACATGCAATGACACCTGGTGGGCCCATCCTTATGTGGTTCATGAAAAGAACAGACATGCAATGAAACTGGTGGATCCTTATGTGGTTTGTTTAGAAGAACACACATGCAATGACACTGGGTGTGGTTCATGAGAAGAACAGACATACAATGACACTGGTGGATCCTTATGTGGTTTGTTTAGAGGAACAGACATGCAATAACACCGGTGGATCCACATGTGGTTTATGGAAGTAAAAGACATGCAATGACACTGGTAGATCCTTATGTGGTTCATGAAAAGAACAGACATGTAGTGAAACTGGGTGTGGTTCATGAATAGAACAGACATGCACTGACACGGAGTATGGTTCATGAAAAGAACAGACATGCAATGAAACTGGTGGGCCCATCCTCATGTGGTTCATGAAAAGAACAGACATGCAATGACACTGGTGGATCCTTATGTGGTTTGTTTAGAAGAACACACATGCAATGACACCGGTGGATCCACATGTGGTTTATGGAAGTAAAAGACATGCAATGACACTGGTAGATCCTTATGTGGTTCATGAAAAGAACAGACATGCAATGAAACTGGGTGTGGTTCATGAATAGAAAAGACATGCACTGACATTGGGTATGGTTCATGAAAAGAATAAACATGCAATGACACTGGTGGGCCCATCCTTATGTGGTTTATGAAAAGCACAGACATGGAATGACACTGGAGGATCCTTATGTGGTTTGTTTAGAAGAACACACATGCAATGACACCGGTGGATCCACATGTGGTTTATGGAAGTAAAAGACATGAAATAAAACTGGTAGATCCTTACGTGGTTCATGAAAAGAACAGACATGCAGTGAAACTGGATGGGGTTCATGAATAGAACAGACATGCACTCACACTTGGTGTGGTTCATGAAAAGAACAGACATGCAATGACACTGGTGGGCCCATCCTTATGTGGTTCATGAAAAGAATAGACAGGCAATGACACTGGTGGATCCTTATGTGGTTTGTTTAGAAGAACACACATGCAATGACACTGGGTGTGGTTCATGAGAAGAACAGACATGCAATGACACTGGTGGATCCTTATGTGGTTTGTTTAGAGGAACAGACATGCAATGACACCGGTGGATCCACATGTGGTTTATGGAAGTAAAAGACATGCAATGACACTGGTAGATCCTTATGTGGTTCATGAAAAGAACAGACATGTAGTGAAACTGGGTGTGTTTCATGAATATAACAGACATGCACTGACACTGAGTATGGTTCGTGAAAAGAACAGACATGCAATGACATTGGTGGGCCCATCCTTATTTGGTTCATGAAAAGAACAGACATGCAATGACACTGGTGGATCCTTATGTGGTTTGTTTAGAAGAACACACA
>CAJUXJ010000709.1:0-15385 GCA_910589775.1 Avena eriantha | reverse complement strand
TTTTCTCGCCAGACGAAGGAAAATGAGAACAGTACGGGCCCGTGGTCATCTTACAAAAAGCCCCCCACCTTTTTGATTCCTGCGACCCGCGGTCCTAACGACCCCACCTGTCAGCGCGCTAGCCCTTTTGCAGAAAACCATCGGCGTTTCCCGACCGCAACCCGCGCTCCAACCCCAGCCCCACCTGTCAGCCTGTCTCCCGCCACTGTCATGTGGGCCTGCGCCAGTTGGCCCACCCACAGTCACAGTGGCTAGCCAGACCCGCGGTGACAAAAGTCTCCCCTCGCATGGTCCAGTCAGCAAAAGGCCCACCTGTCAGCGTCTGGGTTGATTTCGCCTGGGTGACAGAAGTTTTCCCTTTGTCTGTTTTAATATAATCTTTTTCAAATTGATTTAAATTCAAATTAAAATCAGTTAGTTAATAAATTTTTAAAATACAAATCCAAATAAACATATAATATATGTTTTGGAATCAGAAAAAATGTGAGGAATTCAAATATGCCCTCCAAATATATTTTGAACACTTTAATTTTCGAGATGATAAAATTACAATGAAATTCCCTTTTCCTTAATTATTTAATAACTTTTGTTTATAACTCCAATTTGGGCAAATAATAGTCTAAATCGATCAGCGCGCGAGGAACGTTCTATTTATGCAGTCCTTGTTCTGAATTGAAGCATGCCTCATGTTGTCATTTAAAATCTGAACTGTTTTGACAATAAAACTTGGTCAAATGAATAAATAAAATGTTTATTTTCTTGTATCCACACCTCACCTTTGCCAAGCTACTTTAATGCCATGTATTGTGCATCATTCATCAGGCATGCTTGGTTGCTTGTTGCATTTCAATTCATATGCTTGCGCACTTTATTTATGTTTGGCCCTTGTTTGTTTGGTTCTTCTTCGCATAGACGCCCAGCAGGAAATTACCAGGAATCGCAGGAGAGTACTACCCAGATCCATCTCTCGCTTCACCTGAGCTGCAGGCAAGCACTACCACATGCTTGCATACATAGAGTACCTATTGCCTCTATCTTCTTCTTGCATCATGAGTCGCGATTGCATTAATTGAATCCCAAGTACTGCATGGCCTTTACTTTAAACCACACCAGCTTGTTCCGGTCCCATGAGCCATTACTACAGGAGTTGTTTGAGCCATGCGAGTTGTAGAAAAGCATGTGTAGGGTAATGTGAGTGTCTGCAGAACAACGAGGTACCTAAACACATAACCTGAGTAGTAATGGATAACTAATGAAAGAGGCATCGGTGAGCAATATCTGCTATTTGGTTTTTCTACTCACTTGTGTCCCGAGGGGACCCCTAGTACTTGATTCCTGTTCCTTGTTTATTTCGCATATCCACATCCGGGAGGCCTTATGGACCCCCCTGAGCCAGAGCTGATTCATTCTTATTTCTTGGGCCACAAGTAGTTGGGGCTTTATTACTATCCTGTACTTATGCCATGTTACTGCTTTACTAAAGATTGTGCGTGGAGCACCTGTACTGTTTTGGATCGTGGAATGTTTCACGGTATCGACAAGCCCAGTCACCATTTTCGGGTTTTCCCAGTCGTTTACATCCATTGACACAAACCTTGGGTCCGTCTCGGAGCCGGCCAACTTCGTGCGGGTAGCTTAATGGGGTGGCCCTGAAATAGTACTGAATCCTGTGATTGCTTTGTCGTGAATGCCTCGTTGTGTTTGATTGGTTTTTCTGAGGTTGATCGAGTGTGTGTGCTATTCGTGCACCTGCAGGGTAAAATCTTTCTGAAAGCGTGTCCGCGGTTAGGACGACTGGAGCACAGTTTCTCGATCATAGACAAGTATAACTAAGTCCCGCTTTAAATTGCCTAAGTACTTGACTAGTAAATAGTGCAATACTCATGGAATGGTTAATAAAACTGCCAACGGATGATGGGGGTTGTTCCGTCCGCTTCCTCGTTGGTAAGCGAGGAGAAGGATGGATTGTTAATTATAATGTTATAACTGTTGTTCTTAATTCACGGACTTCCATCTATCATTGGTTAGGCGGAAGGTTAGCGAGTCCTATAGAATCGTTAGGTATTATCTTTTGCTGCAATTGCGTCACCCCAGGTTGTGTCCCCTTTAGTGGCATAAAGACTTGCTGAGTACCCCTAGGGTCGCACACGATAAATGTTTGATTCAGATGAACAGTGTGTACCCGCAAGAGGATACTGGGTGGAAGAGACAGATGATGTTGGCAACGATCATTCGGTGGTAGAGATTCCGGGAACGGGGATCCATGGATCTGTGGGCGGGATGTGTTTATTTATGGGGCATCTTATGCCATTTGCTTCTTATCCGTACTCGGATCTTTTTCGCCTTCCGCCTGATACTCTGATGGGTGATGTATGAGGAGCTACTCCTAAATTATTATATCTATTCTAGGACATTTGGATCTTGCCGTCTATGGCGTTGCAATATTTCTATTTCTTTTAGATGGAATGGCTCTGAGGACTGTTGTATGTGGCTTGCATACATACTCATTTGTGTATGTAGTTGATCCCTTCGCCTGCCGATACGCCCGCGGTTCTTGTCCCGTTGTCTGAAAGTGGTTAGGACGGCCGAAAGGTCTTTACGTGAGTGGCCCCGGCCCACCGTACTATTTTTAACCACTTTCGTTCATCCAGGCATTAACTAAGAGCGTAATTCACCGAGGTAGTTACAACCATCAAGTTGGACTTCATCGGGATCATCATCACCATCAGCACCCTCATCACCATCTCCAATTGCTATAACAATTGAGGTTGAATCTGCATATTTCATTGGGGTAACTTTCCCAGTGTTGAGTACTCTTGTAGTTGATGCTATTGAGTGAACCATTGAATTATTGTTTATGTTCAGATGTTATACATCATTATTCCATCTCTGATCATGATCCATATGATGTCTTGTGAGTAATTCGTTTGTTCTTAAGGACATGGAGAAGTCTTGTTGTTAGTAGTGGAGTTGCGTTGAGAAAGATTCAATAGATTTTTATTTAAGTGTGGTGTACTTCTTCTAGTGGTGTCATGTGAACGTCGACTACATGACATCACCTATATGGGCCTAGGGGAATGCATGGTTATTTGGCTACTAATCGTAGGGGTTGCCGGAGTGACCAGAGTGACAGAAACCCGAACCCCGTTAGGAAACCATTGCACAAGGGGCGTAGTGTCTTAGAGTTTAAAACTGTGGTTAGGTTTCTACCTTAATTACTTTCTTGTACTTACGGATGTTTGCAAGGGGTATAATCAAGTATATTAGTCTTGGATGGGGCGGTACATTAGCACAGTTCACCCACACAACACTTAGCAAGCTAAAGAAGATTAATCGACTATATGAAGCGAAAGCACTTGATAGTCTTCCCATGTGTCCTCGAGAACGTTTGGTCATCTTAAGAATACAACCGACTTGTTCTTTGCTGCATAAAGGACTGGGCCACTTGCTGCATTTATTCCTACTGTCTTTTATTTACTCGTACTTTGTTTACTTGCTTTATCGAAAACCCCTAAAAATCCGTTTGCTAAGTATTTGCAGAGAATTCCTGATCCATACCCACTATCCAGCACCTTCTACTCCTCGTTGGGTTCGACACTCTTACTTATCAAAAATACTATGATACACCCCCTATACTGTGGGTCATCACTGTTAGCGCTGGAGGAGGGTGAAGAGTAGCATTGGTCAAAGCTTTACTATTTTTGGCTCCGGTGTTGGCTCCTTGATGAGGGTGGCTTCGACTAGCCCCAGGCCTATGATCATAGATTGGTTCATGCAGCTCGCGGGTCCCCAGCCAGTGGCTGATTATTGAGGAGGTACATGGTGGCCGCTGTCACCGCTGCTTGCGGTGTCATCGGGAGCACATTGCCTCGTGTATCTACCGTCATGATGAGAAGTCGAGAACTCGCGCGACCTCTTCTTGCTCCTTATCAGTGAGGTGGTCAATTGAGAGTGCCTCTTGGCGGTTCATATGCTCATTGCCCTTGGAGGAGGATCCTCCCATGGAGGAGAGTGAGCTCGCCGAAGGCTCGACTCATCCGCCACCTTTCTGCGCGCCTCGAGCTGGGCGATTACTTGCTGCTAGTGCTAGATTCTTCCTTGAGCAGCCAGTGATAACCATCAGCAGTCTTGCGATGAGTTTGGCAGCAGGGGGTTTCCCCGCAAGGCCTCCCGACGCGAGCCCACTCACGTCGTTGAGCTTGATCAGCACACGTTCCTAGGTGTGTTCATTCGCAGTAAGGGTCGGGTGATTCTCCGGCCTGTTGTTGGTGGGTGCTCCATTGGAGGGACCACCGTTCGCGATTGGGATACCGCTGTGGAGGGACCAGTACTGGTGTTGTCGCCTGTGTTGACGACGGCACACATGTAGTGATTAGGGAAGTTGTTGCTTCCGCAGCTTTCAAATCTAGAGCCATAGGCTCCATCCTCCGTGGCCAGATCGCCCAGATCGGACTCGCGACAGTTGTCGCTGTCCGTGTTCCCGACTGTTCGGGCGTTGAGTTTCTCATGGTACAATCGGTGGTGGAAACCACGATGCTGGGGCAATCGCGGGGACCGTCGGCTGATCTAGGAGGCAATCGCGGGGAACGTCGGCAATCCCAATTGTCTAACAATTGTAATGCTACTTGTTCTAGTAAGATATTGGCTACTTCCTATATACAATTGTTGCATCATAATTATATCATGCTCATGTCATCATGCCACCTGCGTTTGAGCATCATATAAAAAACCCCCTTTTCTTTTGGTTCTTCTCTCATTTGCATTATTAATTGTATTTGCCTTTGATATTGTATTTGGTTGTTGATATATGATTAAATGCCCAAGTTGAGTTGGGGGCATATCTTTTATTTCAACTCCACCATCTTTCTTTTACCACCTTATAATTCCACCATCCCATTAACCATGAGCTGTATTTCTTTTTCTTTTGATATTTTTATTCTAGCTCATGTGATTTGGGGTGGATCAAATCTTTTAAATTCTTTTTCTTGGCTTTTCACTTCTTGGAAATGCATAAGAATAATGCCATACTTTTAATATTGTTTTCACAAAATAAACCTTGGCATTTATTGTTTTGCATGGGCCATGCAAAGGTACCACCATCTTTAGCCATTTTGATCCTCTTGAATTTATTGGATCTTTTCCTTGTGGATCACCTCCACTCCTTTCCACCACCCCAATTTCTCATCAACATCATTTCTTCTAATTATCTCCATGCATGAATCCAATGAGGGCTCCTTCCCATACATTCTTTCTCTTTTCTTGATTATTCTCCACCTCATCTTAGCCTAAATCCAAGCCTATTCCTCACTCCCTAGCTAGCCCTGTTCCATTATTCAAAATATGCAAAGCTTCCAAAAAGATTATTTCTTGGGCGGTTTAAATCTGCAACAAATCAAAATATAAATCAAAACAAGATAATAAAATAAAAGAAATAAAAAGAGAGGAACCTTACCTACAGCCCAGAGCAGGACCTCACCTGTTCGCGGCCCATCTCCCAGCCCCACTTCCCCAGCTGGCCTCCCAGCCCGTACCGCTTCAGCGCCATCGCCCCGCCTGTTCTTCTCCCTCCGTCTAACGCCGTTCGCCCTCTCTCTCTCAGCAGCAAACGGAAAGCAGCGGCGAAGGGCAGGTGGCCGTTCCCCCCCCCCCCCCGCCGTCTGCCGCGTCAGCTACCCCTCCCGCACGCCAGCCTCCTCCTTATCCTCGCGCCGAGCCGCTTTCTCCCTAACCCTAGCTACCTGCCGTTCCTCTTTTTCTCCCCTTCGCGTGCCGCCGCCAGTCTGAGGCCGCGTCGCCGTTGCCGTCCTCGCGGTGACAGGGGGACACGCCGGGGAGCTTCGCCGTGGTCCTTGTCGGCGATTCCGCCAGCCAGGAGATCCAGGACCGCCCCGCAACTGCCCCACGACGAGAGCCGCCAGCACCACCGCCGCGACTTCGCCATTCCCTCCGCTCGGCCGTCCCCTGCCTCCGAATTCCGCGGGAATCGGTCGAGGTGAGCTCCCTCCTCGCCCTTTCCGTTTTCCCCCTCTGCGTGCCGTTCGCCGCCCGTTTTTGGACCCGCCGGTGAGCCGCCTCGCCGACGCGCAGTCCCAGCCTGGAGCCCCACTCTGTTCCCCGACGTGGCCCCGACCAACACAGCCCGCCACCGCCAACCCTTCCTAAAGAGATCGGTAGCCGAAGCCTCCCTCTGCAATTTCCGTTTTGGCGGCCAGAGTTATTCGCCGCCGGATGCGACGCCACCTCGCCGGAACATCTCGCCGTCGTCAGTCGTCGTCGAGGTTCAGAAAAACAGCGCCAGATTCAGTCAGAGCTCGCGGGCCGTTTGCGAAAAGGACCCCGCGCTATTGGCGATCACGCCTAGGTCCCTAGCAGCCCCAGTGTCCCCCACCTGTCAGCCGTCTGGCAATCTTGCCGAAAACCCCAGGTTCTCGGGCCGTAACCGCGCTCTCCCCCCCTCCCCTGCCCCTGCCACCGCGCTCCCCGCTGCCACTGCCAGCTCCCCTTCACTTCACCGTGGGCTCCGCATGTCCCCGCCGCCCCTCTTGCCCTCGGCTAGCCTAGCCCCGGTGCAAACGTTTTTGTCGCGCGCGTGGCCCCAGTCACAGTGGCCCACCCATCAGCGTATGGGCTAGGGTTGCTGAGGTGTAAAAATGTTTTCTGTTTGTCTATTTAATTAAACCTTTTCCCAAATTGATTAATTCAAATTCAAATCAGATTTAAATAACTTTTCAAATATAATCAAATAATATAATAATATAGTTTGGAATCAGAAAAATTGTGAGGAATTCAAATATGCCCTTCAAAGTATATTTGGACATTTTAATTTTTCGAGATGATTAAATTACAATAAAACTGCCCTTTCCTAATTAATTAATAACTTTAATTCTATAAACTCCAAATTTGGCAAATAATATGTCTAAATCGATCAGCGCGACGAGCCCGTTCTATTTATGCAGTCCTTGTTCTGAATTGAAGCTGCATCATGTCATTATTCAAAATCAGAACTGGTTATGACAATAAAACTTGGTTAAATAAATGACAAAATGCTTTATTTCTTGTATCCACACACCTCACCTTTGCCATGCTACTTTAATGCCATGTAAATTGTGCACCATTCATCATGGCATGCTTGTTTGCTTTCGCATTTTAATCATATGTTGTGCACTTTATTTATGTTGGCCCTTGTTTGTTTGGTTCTTCTTCGAAAGTCGCCCAGTAGGAGAATTACCAGGAACCACAGGAAGTACTATCCAGATCCATCTCTCGCTTTCAACTGAGCTGCCAGGCAAGCACTACCAACATCTTGCATACATACAGTACCTATTGCCTCTATCTTATTCTTGCATCATTGAGTCGCGAATGCATTAAATTGAATCCCAAGTACTGCATAGCCTTTACTTTAAATCCCACGAAGCTTATCCTCCATCCCATGAGCCATTACTACAGGAGTTGTTTGAGCCATGCGAGTCGTAGAAAAGCATGTGTAGGGTATGTGAGTGTCTGATGAATCATGGGCACTTAAACAACTTAACCTGAGTAGTAATGGGATAACTAACGAAAGAGGCACCGGTGAGCAAAATCTGCTATTTGGTTTTTCATGCTCACTTGTGTCCCGTAGGACCCCGAGTACTTGATTCCTGTTCCTTGTTTATTCGCACTATCCACATCCGGGAGGCCTTATGGACCCCCCCGAGCCAGAGCTTGATTCATTCTTATTTCTTGGGGCCACAAAGTAGTTTGGGGCTTATTACTATCCTGTACTTATGCCATGTTACTGCTTTATTAAGATTGTGCGTGGAGCACCTGTACTTTTTGGATCGTGGAATGTTTTCGCGGTATCGACAAGCCCAGTCACATTTTCGGGTTCCCAGTCGTTTACAGCCATTGACACAAACCTTGGTCCGTCTCGGAGCCGGCCAACTTCGTCGAGGGTAGCTTAATGGGTGGCCCCCTGAAATCTTTTGAATCCTGTGATTGCTTTGTCGTGAATGCCTCGTCGGGTTTGATTTGGTTTTTCCGAGGTTGATCGAGTGTGTGGTGCTTCGGCACCCTGCAGGTTAAATCTTTCTGAAAGCCGCTGTCCGCGGTTATGGACGACTTGGAGCACAGTTTCTCGACATAGACAAGTATAACTAAAGTACCGCTTTTTAAATTGACTAAGTACTTGACTAGTAAATAGTGCAATACTCATGGAATGATTAATAAAACTGCCAACAGATGATGGGGTTGTTCGTCCGCTTCCTCGTTGGTAAGCGAGGAGGAGGATGGATCTGTTAATTATACTGTTATAACTGTTGTTCTACATTCACGGACATCCGTCTATCACTGGTTAGGCGGGTGGTTAGCGAGTATCTATAGACTTGTTAGTTGTTATCTTTTGCTGCATTTGCGTCACCCCAGGTTGTGTCCCCTTTAGCGGCATAAAGACTTGCTGAGTACCCCTAGGGTCTCACACGATAATTGTTTGATTCAGATGAACAGGTGTACCGCAAGATGGATACTGGGTGGAAGAGACAGATGATGTGGCAACGATCATTCGTGCAGAGATTCCTGGAACGGGGATCCGTGGAATCTGTGGGCAGGATGTTGTTTATTTATTGGGCATCTTATGCGATTTGCTTCTTATCCGTACTCGGATCTTGTTTTCCGCTTCTGCTGATACTCTTATGTTTATTGTATGAGGAGCTATCCTAAATTATTATCTCTATCTAGGATATTTGATCTTGTCGTACGGCGTTGCAATATTTTATGTTAGATGGAATGGCTCTGAGGACTGTTGTATGTGGCTTGCATACATACTCATTTGTGTGTATGTAGTTGATCCCTTCGCCTGCCGATTACGCCGCTCGTTCTTGTCCCAATGTCTGAAAGTGGTTAGGACGGCCGAGAGGTCTACCGTGAGTGGCCCTGGGCCCCACCGTACTATTTTAACCACTTTCCTTCATCCAGGTATGTAACTAAGAGCGTAATTCACAAGGTAGTTACAATTGGTATCAGAGCCATCCCACCCTTAGGGTCTCAGCCAAAATGGTCGTTGTCAGTCTAGCAAATATTTTGGTAGTTACGTATACTAGGGAAAAACAAAACGTGAGAGTAGGACTACTTCCATTTTTCTTCTTACCCACCCACCCACCCTTTTTCTGGTAAGGAAGTGTAAA
Source organism: Avena eriantha (assembly GCA_910589775.1). Lineage (NCBI taxonomy): Eukaryota > Viridiplantae > Streptophyta > Magnoliopsida > Poales > Poaceae > Avena > Avena eriantha. Next base: position 6,227 of record CAJUXJ010000709.1, on the reverse strand, counting down.
CATTTCAATCCTCTTCTAAAATTCAAACTAGGATTCACGTGTTCTGGGTTCCGTAGTAACATAGGTTTGTGTGTGGTGGTGTGGGTGTAATTCCTTGTCTATCTGTTGCATCCAAATGTTATCACTATCTGCCTTTTGTTATCAATGTTGGTACATTCCATACCAACAGGCCTTTGTAAATCGACGCGATCTATTCTGATGCATTGTATACCGATGCGATCTATCTTACTCTGTGTTATCCGACGTTATTGTTGGGGTGTTCTTTTTCGTAGTTACCAATCTTTAGGTTCATCATAAGAAGGTATGGGATATGTGTTTTACTGATTCATGTGCGGAGTAATGATTTGAGTGTGGGATGGAGGTCGCGACCATACCACTACTTTTATCATTTGCTTTTGTATATTGAACTAGTAGAGTTACTATCTTGATTCGCTAAGTGGTTTTGCGCATATAGTGGTATTTTAATACCGAAATTTGCGGAAATTTTTTCTTTATAGCTTGTGTAGCACACTCCTTGTTCAGTCGTGTGCGTTATGCTTAATATCTTCTAGTTGCCTGGAACTTTGTTGATATTTTAATATCATTGCAGTGAATTGCATTCTTTAATCTTGATTAATTCCATTTTGGTACTATTTGGATTATTATCATTCTCCATATAGTACTGACTGTGTTTTATATCAATCACAGGATGGCACCACCACGCCGTTCTGAGGAGGATATACCACCTGAACTCGGGGCTACTTATGCAAGTATTGCAAATGCTTTGGGCACTATGCAGCAGAACCAGCAGCGCTTCGAGGAAAGCGTGAGGAGGAATGAGTTTGTTCCGCTACCTCCACCTCCCAAGCGAGGAGACATCAAGAGTTTTCTCAAGTTCAACCCACGCCAATTTGAGGGTGTCTGATCAGCCACTTGATGCAGATGACTGGCTTCGTGAAGTGTCAGTACTGATGACTGCGGATGTTCCCGAGCAAGAATGGGTCAAGTGGCTACTCAACTTCTGAAGGGAGATGCAACTCTCTGGTGGGAAAATTACCTCAAGGCAGATCTTTTGGTTTCAGCCTACTTGGGAGCGGTTCACTGTGCTTTCAAAGAGCAATATCTGTCAGAAAATTGTCATGGAAAGGATGAAGGAAGTGTTTCTCAACCTCAAGCAGGGCACTGACAATGTCAACACCTACATCAGAAACTTCATGAACCTGTCTCGTTATGGGGGCGATGAGATCTCTGATGACAAGAAGAAGAAAAAGAGGTTTCGGCAAGGCCTCAATGCTTCATCAAATATGCAATCACTCATGCAAGGCCGACATCTTTCCTGGAACTTCAACACACAGCTCTGCAGGAAGAAGCAAGTAGGCAAGTGTTTGAGGAGTCAAAGAACACAACCGTGATTCAGCAAGCTCTTCTGCTATGACAGCTCCTTCTAAGCGTCGTGTCTGGTTCCTAAACACCCCACCGTCGCTCCCTGCTCCACCAAGACCGTCAAGCTACGCACCAAGGCCACCAAACTCTTCACTGCGGCTCCTAGGGGCTACAACCACAACTATCCTGGAGCGCCTGGCGGAAGTCCCTGGCTACGTTGCTCCACGTCCACCTGGTGCTTGCTATACTTGTGAAACACTGGGCATCAGCACTGGAATTGTCCAATGAACAACAAAGCTCTTCCACCACCACCTCAAGACCTGCGGCAAGTGCTCCTATGATTCGTGCACCTCCACCTCGGGCTCTCAACATCAAACACCAAGCCTGGGTCTACGGTGCTCGTGCCAACTGTGTCAACGTCGCTCAAGCTGAGCATGCACCTGGAGTTGTCATGGGTATGCTTCTGTTAATCAGTGCCTGCACGAGTTTGTTTGATTCTGGTGCTTCACATTCTTTCATTTTCACAAATTTTCAAATGAGCACGAGCTTGTTATAGACTAGCTGGATAAAAGTTAATGTTCTTTCTCCTAGGGCAAGATTGTTTCTACTAAGATCAGCCATGGCAATCAAGTTGAGATTGGTGGTTCTTCGTTTCCGGCTTCCTTTATTATTTCTGGGAAATTCTGATATTGATGTTATCTTGGGCATGGATTGGTTTAACAGCAAATGCAGCTGTGATTGATTGTGCTGAACGTTCGGTTTCTCTGAAAATTCCTGAAGGCCATATAGTCTATTCTCCAAGTCTGACTCCTGCATTCAGCTTTATTCTTTGGCGTCTCTGAATGATGATTGCCATGGAGGTATTCAGAGTATTCCTGTAGTCTGTGAGTTCCCAGATGTCTTTCCTGAAGAGTTGCCAGGTATGCCTCCGGATCGTGAGGTTGAGTTTGTCATTGCACTTGAACCTGGTACTGCTCCTATCTCCAAGCGGCATTATAAAATGGGTCCTGCTGAGTGGCTGAACTCAAACGTCAGCTTGATGAACAGAGAAGTTGGGTTTCATTCAGCACAGTACTTCTTCTTGGGGTAGCCCAACCTCTTTGTGAAGAAGCGAGACAAGACTGATAGACTTTGTGTTGACTATCGGGCACTCAATGCTAAAACAATCAAGAATAAATATCCCCTTCCGCGGATTAATGATCTCTTTGATCAGCTAGCTGGAGCTGTGGTATGCTCTAGCTTGATTTGAGAAGTGGTTATCATCAAATCAAGATCGTAAGGAAGATGTTCCTAAAACAAGCTTTCACCACCCGTTTGGTCTGTATGAGTACACGGTCATGTCTTTCGTCTCACCAATGCACCCTGCCACCTTCTCGAGGCTTATGACTCGATTTTCATGGAGTATATTGATAATTCGTTGTGGTCTATCTGGATGACATTCTAGTCTATTCTAAGTCAAAGGGAGAAATGAAGAACACCTTCGTTGTGTCCTAAACAAGCTTCGTGAGAACCGCCTGTATGCAAAGTTCTCCAAGTGTGAATTCTGGCTGCCTCAAGTCACCTACCTTGGTCACGTCATCTCTGCCAAGGGCATTGCCGTCAACCCAGAAACTATTAAGACAATTATGGACTGGCTTCCACCCATAAATGTCCAAGAAGTCGGAGTTTCCTTGTTTGGCCAGTTACTGTCGTCGATTCGTTCAAAACTTCTCAAAGATTGCGAAGCCTCTTAACGATTCCTCAAGAAAGGCAAGAAATATCTTTGGACTCCTGCATGTAAGCAAGCTTTGAAACACTCAAAGAGAAGCTCACTTCCACACCAGTCTTGGTTCCCCCAGATACATCAAAGCCTTTCTAGATTTTCTGTGATGCTTCTTGCAGGATTGGGTGCGGTCCTTATGCAAGAAAACAAGTTGTTGCTTATTGCCTCTCGTCAGTTGAAGAGCATGAGATCAAATATCCTAAACATGACCTCGAACTCGCAGCAGTTGTCTTGCTTTGAAAGTATGGAGGCATTACTTGCTTGGCAAACTGTTGTGAGATCTTTTCTGATCACAAGAGTCTGAAGTATATCTTCAACAAAGCCTGATCTCAACCTTCGTCAGAGGAGGTGGATTGAAACAATCAATGATTTCGATTTGACCATCAACTATACTCCGGGCAAAGCCAATGTCATGGCCGATGCTCTCAGCCGAAAAGCTTATGTCAACAACCTCATGGTGGAAGAACAACAGCCTCTCTTGTGCGAGGAATTCCGCAAGCTAAACCTTGAAATTGTGGATCAAGGTTTATCTTTGAACCTTCTAGCAACACCTCTCTTGGAAGAAAAGGTCCGTTCCATTCAGCTTGGGGATCCTTACACTAAAAAGATCATCTCCAAATTCAACTTCCGAAGTATGAGTCTTTCCACATTGACAACCAAGGCACTCTTTTCTTTGAAACACCGGATGTGTTGTTTTCGAACTACCCGCGGTTTAAGAGAGCAAGTTCTCAAGGAGGCGCATGATCTGTTCTTTCTATCCACCCTGGAAGCACTAAGATGTTACATGGACTTGAAAAAAATATTGGTGGCTGGTTGAAACGATATTGTGGCAAGTAGTCTCAGAGTGCGATGTTGTCCGCAGAGTTAAAGCTGTTCATCAGAACCTTCCGGTCTTCTACAGCCATTGAAGCCTCCGGAATGGAACTGGGAGAAAGTAGAGATGGACTTCATCACTGGTTTTCCAAGTCGCAGAAGGGCAACAATTCAATCTTGTGTCATTGACAGGCTTTCCAAAGTAGCTCACTTCTTTCCAGTCAAGGAAACAATTTCTGCAATTCAGTTGGCGGAACTCGATATCAACAGAATTGTCTCTCTGTATGGAGTTCCTCTTGAAATCAGTTCAGACCGTGGAAGCATCTTCACTTCCAAGTTCTGGGGAAGTTCCAAAATGCTTTGGGGACAAAGTTAAACTTCAGCACAGCTTACCACCTCAGTCGCAAGGACAAGTTGAAAGGATCAATCAGATTCTAGAAGATATGCTTCGTGCTTGCGTATCTCTTTGGCATGAAGTGGGAAGAAGTCTTCCTTATGCTGAATTCTCTTACAACAACAGTTTCCAGAAAAGTCTAAAGATGGCACCATTTGAGGCTCTCTATGGTCGCAAATGCAGAACTCCGATGGTTGGTCGGGCGCGGTGAAAGAAATTGTTTGGCCCCGACATTGTAACTCAAGCGGAGGAGAAAGTTCACATCATTCTTGAAAACCTGAAGATTGCTCAAGTCGCCAGAAGAGCAATTATGACAGGAAGCACACAGACATGGAGTATGTCCCTGGTGATCTCGTTTACCTTCGTGTCACTCCCATGAGAGGCACGCACCGCTTGGTATCAAAGGAAAGCTGGCTCCTAGATACATCGGTCCTTTCAAAATTCGTGGAAGAAGAGGAGAAGTTGCTTATGCTCTTGAGCTCCCTGAACAACTCAAAGTCCATGATGTTTTTCACATCTCTCAACTCAAGAAGTGCTTCAAGGATCCGGCAGGACCGTGGACCATGAACTCATCAATCTCCAAGAAGATCTGTCTTATAGAACACCCCACAAAATTCTTGAAGTCGCAGAAAGAAGGACTCGCAACAAGTCCATCAAGTTCTGCAAGGTGCAGTGGTCGCACCATTCCGTTGATGAAGCAACCTGGAACGTGAAGATGAGCTCCGTGCTAAGATCCTACCTCTTTGAGTCTTCTTCTTCCTAGAAATCTGGGGCGAGATTCCTGTTTAGTGGGGGAGAGTTGTAGCACCCCACTTGTCTAACAATTGTAATGCTACTTGTCCTAGTAAGATAGTGGCTACTTCATATATTATTATGCATCAAATTATATCATGCTCATGTCATCATGCCACCTTGCATTTGAGCATCATATAAAACCCTTTTTCTTTTGGCTCTTCTCTCACATGCATTATTAATGTATTTGCTCTTGATATTGTATTTGGCTATTGATATATTGTTCTATGCCCAAGTTGAGTTGGGGGCATATCTTTTATTTCAATTCTAACACTTTTCTTTTCTACCACTTATAATCCACCTTCCTAGACCATGAGCTTGTTTGTCTTATTTTGGCTTTCTCTAGCTCATGTGCAATAGGGTGGATCTAGTCCATTAAATTCTTGCTTGGCTTTATATCCACTTCTTGGAAATGCATAAGATTAATGCCATCAATAATATTGTTTCACCAAATATATCATGGCATTATATTTTGCATGGGCCATGCACAATTCTTCACCACCCCTTTTTCCTCCATTGGTTTTTCTTTGTGTTTGGTGGATCCTACCTAAGGAAACACATCTACCACCATTACACCATCCTCATATCTCACCATCTCTTTTCCTCTTATTTTCAATCCTCCATGCATGAGCCATATGGGCCCTTTCCACCTATTCCTTTTCTTCCTCTTTCTCTAGTTTCTCCTCCACCTATCTCAAGCAAGATCAAGCTTCCTTTTCTTCTTGGTTGGCCTCATAAACTAAATCAAAATATAAAACCTAATAAAATTCAAAACCTAGTTTTCTCTTTATAATTCCTTTACACCTAAATTTTCTCCTAAACCCTAAGTCTCTCTCTCTCTCTCCTCTCTCTCTCTCTAGCATGGCCTCCATGTCAAGCCCCTCTCTCCCTGGCCCACACCTCAGCCACCTTAGCTAACCCTAACCCTAGCTAACCCTAACCCGAGCCATGCCCCATCTAACCTAGCCTAGCTACCCCTCCCTCTCTTCCCCTTCCTACCCGAGGGCCCTCCAGCCGAGCCACCCTGCCATCCCTCTCGCCCTGCCCTGGTCCACCTGCAGTCCCAGGACGAGCCCCAGCCAGCTCGCCCATGTGCTCGAAAAG
>CAJUXJ010000708.1:7689-42598 GCA_910589775.1 Avena eriantha | reverse complement strand
CACATGCAATGACACTCGTGGATCCATGTGTGGTTCATGGGAAGAACACACATGCAATGACACTGGGTGTGGTTCATGATATGGTTTGTGAGAAGAACACACATGCAATTACACTGGTGGATCCATTTGTGGTCTGTGAGAAGAACACACATGCAATGACACTGTGTTTGGTTCATGATATGGTTTGTGAGAAGTACACACATGCAATGACACTGGTTGATCCATGTGTGGTCTGTGAGAAGAACACACATCCAATGACTCTAGCTGTGGTTCATGAAAAGAGCACACATGCAATGACACTGGTGGATCCATGTGTGGTTCATGGGAAGAACACACATGCAATGACACTGGTGGATCCATGTGTGGTCTATGAAAAGAACACAAATGCAATGACACTTGGTGTGGTTCATGATATGGTTTGTGAGAAGAACACACATGCAATGACACTAGGTGTGGTTCATGATATGGTTTGTGAGAAGAACACACATGCAATGACACTGGGTGTGGTTCATGATATGGTCTGTGAGAAGAACACACATGCAATGACACTTGTGGATCTATGTGTGGTATGTGAGAAGAAGACACATGCAATGACACTGAATGTGGTTCATGATACGGTTTATGAGAAGAACACACATGCAATGACACTGGTGGATCCATGTGTGCTCTTTGGGAAGAACACACATGCAATGTCACTGGTGATATGTGGTCTATGAGAAGAACAGACATGCAATGGCTCTAGCTATGGTTCATGAAAAGAGCAGACATGCAATGACACTGCTGGATCCATGTGTGGTTCATGGGAAGAACACACATGCAATGACACTGGTGAATCCATCTATGGTCTGTCGGAAGAGCAGACATGCAATGACACTGGTGGATCCATGTGTGGTTCATGGGAAGAACACACATGCGATGACACTGGGTGTGGTTCATGATATGGTTTCTGAGAAAAACACACATGCAATGACACTGGTGGATCCATGTGTGGTCTGTGAGAAGAACACACGTGCAATGACACTGGGTGTGGTTCATGATATGGTTTGTGGGAAGAACACACATGCAATGACACTGGTCGATCCATTTGTGGTCTTTGGGAAGAACACACATACAATGACACTAGTGATATGTGGTCTGTGAGAAGAACACACATCCAATGACTCTAATTGTGGTTCATGAAAAGAGCAGACATGCAATGACACTGTTGGATCCTTATGTGGTTCATAGGAAGAACACACATGCAATGCCACTGGTGGATCCATGTGTGGTCTGTGGGAAGAACACACATGCAATGACACTGGTGGATCCATGTGTGGTTCATGGGAAGAACACACATGCAATGACACTGGGTGTAATGTGGTCTGTGAAAAGAACAGTCATGCAATGACTCTAGTTGTGGTTAATGAGAAGAGCAGACATGCAATGACACAACAGTGGATCCATGTGTGGTTTGTGAAAAGAGCAGACATGCAATGACACTTGTGGATCCAAGTGTGGTTCATGGGAAGAACACACATGCAATGACACTGGTGGATCCATGTCTGGTCTGTGAGAAGAACACACATGCAATGACACTGGGTGTGGTTCATGATATGGTTTCTGAGAAGAACACACATGCAATGACACTGGGTGTGGTTCATGATATGGTTTGTGAGAAGAATACACATGCAATGACACTGGTGGATCCATGTGTGGTCTTTGGGAAGAACACACATGCAATGACACTCGTGATATGTGGTCTGTGAGAAGAACACACATCCAATGACTCTAGTTGTGGGTCATGAAAAGAGCAGACATGCAATGACACTGGTGGATCCATGTGTGGTTCATGGGAAGAACACACATGCAATGACACTGGTGGATCCATGTGTGGTCTATGAAAATAACACACATGCAATGACACTGGGTGTGGTTCATGATATGGTTTGTGAGAAGAACACACATGCAATGACACTAGGTGTGGTTCATGATATGGTTTGTGAGAAGAACACACATGCAATGACACTGGTGGATCCATGTGTGGTCTGTGAGAAGAACACACATGCAATGACACTGGGTGTGGTTCATGATATGGTTTGTGAGAAGAACACACATGCAATGACATTGGTAGATCCATCTGTGGTCTTTGGTAAGAACACCCATTCAATGACACTGGTGATATGTGGTCTGTGAGAAGAACACACATCCAATGACTCTAGCTGTGGTTCATGAAAAGAGTAGACATGCAATGACACTGGTGGATCCATGTGTGGTTCAGGGGAAGAACACACATGCAATGACACTGGTGGATCCATGTGTAGTTCACAGGAAGAACACACATGCAATGACACTGGGTGTGGTTAATGATATGGTTTGTGAGAAGAACACACATGCAATGACACTGGTGGATCCATGTGTTTTCTTTGGGAAGAACACACATGCAATGACACTGGTGATATGTGGTCTGTGAGAAGAACAGACATCCAATGACTCTAGATGTGGTTCATGAAAAGAGCAGACATGCAATGACACTAGTGGATCCATGGGAAGAACACACATGCGATGACACTGGTGGATCCATGTGTGGTCTGTGAAAAGAGCAGACATGCAATGACACTCGTGGATCCATGTGTGGTTCATGGGAAGAACACACATGCAATGACACTGGGTGTAATCTGGTCTGTGAAAAGAACAGACATCCAATGACTCTAGCTATGGTTAATGAGAAGAGCAGGCATGCAATGACACCGGTGGATCCATGTGTGGTTTGTGAGAAGAACATACATGCAATGACACTGGGTGTGGTTCATGATATGGTTTGTAAGAAGAACACACATGCAATGACTCGAGCTCTGGTTTATGAAAAGAGCACGCATGTGATGACTCTAGCTGTAGTTCATGGGAAGAGCAGGCATACTATGACACTGGTGGATCCATGTTTGGTTTATGGGAAGAACACACATGCAACGACACCGGTGATATGTGGTTTGTGAGAAGAACACACATGCAATGACTCTAGCTGTGGTTCATGAAAAGAGCAGACAAGCAATGACACTGGTGGATCCATGTGTGGTTCATGGGAAGAACACACATGCAATGACACTGGTGGATCCTTGTGTGGTCTGTGGGAAGAACACACATGCAATGACACTGGTGGATACATGTGTGCTTCATGGGAAGAACACACATGCAATGACACTAGGTGTAATGTGGTATGTGAAAAGAACAAACATGCAATGACTCTAGCTGTGGTTAATGAGAAGAGCAGACATGCAATGACACCGGTGGATCCATGTGTGGTTTGTGAGAAGAATACACATGCAATGACACTGGGTGTGGTTCATGATATGGTTTGTAAGAAGAACCGTATGCAATGACTCTAGCTCTAGTTTGTGAAAAGAGCACGCATGCGATAACTCTAGTTGTGGTTCATGGGAAGAGCAGACATACAATGACACTGGTGGATCCATGTGTGGTCTTTGGGAAGAACACACATGTAATGACACTGGTGATATGTGGTTTGTGAGAAGAACACACATCCAATGACTCTAGTTGTGGTTCATGAAAAGTGCAGACATGCAATGACACTAGTGGATCCATGTGTGGTTCATGGGAAGAACACACATGCAATGACACTGGTGGATCCATGTGTGGTTCATGGGAAGAACACACATGCAATGACACAGGTGATATGTGGTCTATGAGAAGAACCCACATGCAATGACTCTGGTGATATGTGGTTTGTGAAAAGAACACACATGCAGTGAGACTGGTGGATCCATGTGTGGTTCATGGGAAGAACACACATGCAATGACACAGTTGATATGTGATCTGTGAGAAGAGCACACATGCAATGACTCTGGTGATATGTGGTTTGTGAAAAGAACACACATGCAATGACTCTAGTTGTGGGTCATGAAAAGAGCAGACATGCAATGACACCGGTGGATCCATGTGGGGTTCATGAGAAGAACACACATGCAATGACACTGGTTGTGGTTCATGATATGGTCTGTGAGAAGAACACACATGCAATGACACTTGTGGATCCATGTGTGGTCTGTGAGAAGAAGACACATGCAATGACACTGGGTGTGGTTCATGATATGGTTTGTGAGAAGAACACACATGCAATGACACTGGTGGATCTATGTGTGGTGTTTGGGAAGAATACACATGCAATGACACTGGTGATATGTGGTCTGTGAGAAGAACACACATCCAATGACTCTAGCTGTGGTTCATGAAAAGAGTAGACATGCAATGACACTGGTGGATCCATGTGTGGTTCATGCACTAGTGGAAAACGGGCCTCCAGTCCTGGCCCATAAGGGGCTTTAGCCCCAGTCCTGGTAACCGGGACTGGAGGGGCGGGACTAAAGGCCCACCCATTAGTCCCGGCCCTCTTACCAGCCGGGACCAATGGGCATCCACGTGGCTGTCTCTGTGGGCGCTGGGTGCCCCCCTATTAGTCTCGGTTCGTATTACGAACCGAGACAAATGGTTCTCTGCCGCGGCAGAATTTTAGGCACTTTCTGTGCCGCGGCAGAGAATTTAATTTGTATTCTTTTTTTTAATTTCAAAATAGTTTTCTACGCTACCACATACCGTACATGTTCGTGCATACATAAGATAACTTCTCGAGCATACAAATATATACATGATAGTTACACATGGAGATCACAATTATCGGGACTAGAGCCTGTTTATTCAATTACACGGTCGGGGATCATCGGCGCCTATTCACACTAAATTCTCCAGCGTCATCTATCATCTCGTTCATCAAGAATCCTGCCAGTTCTTCAACAATTGCTACTACGCGTTGCTGTGGTAGGAGCTGTTCCCACATTTTCTCGAACTATATAAGAAAAGGAGATCAATATGAATATCAGTCATGATAACAAAAAGTGACGGTAATAAAAATAATGTTATGAATGTATTGCTTACATCGACTCTATAATCATTCAGCTCACTGGTTAACGTGCGAATGAACTCGCAAACGTAGAATCCACATAGATTCGTCCCCTGTGACTGCCTCGTGCACTTTATGAGAATAGAATTCAATCAAAAAATAATCCAGCATCATAATTGTATTGAAACTAGAAGTAAAGAGATGCGCCTACTACTTACCGAGACCGGCTTAAACGCCAGCTTCTTAGTAAAGTCACCCGTAACCGCACTCTTGAACTGGTTCCAAACCCTACCCAGTAAAGAAAATGAATGAGTTATTATTACGTGATATCTCAGGAAATCAACGAAAGAGACCGTTGTAGCGCAAAAATTACCTCTAGAGCATGTCCTGCATGTCAATAAACTCTTCTAGGGGTCTCTTTAATGGGTCCATGACTTGAACTCTTCCCTTATCAAGTTGAATGTCCATGAGAATCCAGTGGAAACTGTACACGTTTATATATACATCAGTAACTCATCAATTACACTTAACATCAAGTAAGCAAAAGAGAATGTGTACAATAGAGTAAGACACTCACGCGAAATTGTAAGGAAACAGTATGTGGTCACAGAAATTTTGCTCCGTTAGAAACCTTAGAAGGTTTTCCTGTGTGTCCTCGGGTTTTTCCTTTAGCGTCCGATAATGTATTTTATCTGGGTCAATGAACCCAACACTGAAGATTGACCTTCTTTTACATTCCATGATCTTCATTCTGCATAATAATAGAGTACAAAAGGATATAATTAGGACAATTACATGCAATGAACTGAACAACTGAAAAAAATGAACAGCTTATATATAGACAATGAATTCAACAACTTACAGACAATAGAAACTCATGAGACTTTTGTCGAGGGCGTCAAAAGTGTATAACTAGAAGAGTTCTGGAAACTCAACATGGACCTCATCTTCTCGGAAGTAGTAGTCATGTGGGACTTTCGCCACGATCATTATTCTCTCCTCCTTTATGGCTTTCAAGTACCATTTATGTAAACTACGCATTTGTGTTGGCAGTTGTTGGAACTCTCAAAGCTGACCAAAGGCTTCCCTGGGACATATGTAGGGACTACCTGAACCTTGGGTAACTTGTCGTCCTGGGAACCTAGCAATTCCTCAATAGTCACATTCATAGCGGCCGCAAGCTTCTTAGCTTCTTCCATATCCTGCTGGGGAGTGTCATAGGATACCACCTTGAGGGGTGGGGTCGATTTTTTTGGCATGTTCCCCGAGCTGGGGGACGTCCTTTCTTTTCCCGCTTGCACTTTGACTTGATGATTTGCTCCCGCTTGCACTTCTACTTGATTTGCTCTTCTTCACTTCCTTCTGAAGTGTGCGTCGATAGTCATCTGGCTTATGGTGCAAGTCATATTGCGATTTTGTGTTTAGAAAAGAAAGTGCATACGCTTTTTGCTTCTCGGTGTATACCGGGGCGGGCTCAGGTTTCTTATTTTGAAGCTGTGCAACACATTCGGCCTTTACGATCATGTCGGTTTCCTCGTCAGTACGCTCGTAAGGTCTGATAGAAAGATTCTTATGAGGTACTCTTGGGAGGGGCGACATTTGTCATTTTGGGCTCCTACGTCGTTTAGTACTAATCGGAGGCTACGGCGGAGATCGAGATGGACTCGGGCTGTGGTGGTCGTAGTCATGGGGTGGGCTTCTTGGAGGTGATGGAGGTGAAGGTGACATGCGACCACTCGGAGGCGGTGTTGGCTTTGGCGTCCAGCCTGGAAGCTTGATGTTGTTCTTGCCCCATAGAATGATACCACCTAGTACTTCTCCGAGTGTCCTCTCACCCTCAGGTCCAGGGATGTCAAGCTCCATTGAGTCCCACCCCATTGCGATTTCATCCACACCAACTTTAGCATAGCCAGCTGGAATCTCACGGCCATGCCAGCGTGCGCCAGGTGGACAAGGTAAAGCAGATCCGACTGCCACCTTGATGGATAGGTTCTTCACCTTCTGATGGAGCTCACAAGATGCTTGCTCCTTGATTCCATCCACGGGGTAGCCAGGACCGCCATCTACCATACGTGCATCGTCATAAGGGACCTCCGAGTTAGCCACGCTGCTTTTCCGCTGAGATGGGACGGCGGTAATATTGAGTACAGGATCTTGTAGGCGCGCTGCTCCTCGAAGTTCGTCAATCTGTTGCTGATGCATTCGAAGTGTTCCTATCAACTCGGTGAACTTGTCTCCCTCCTCCTCCTGCCGTCGCCTCTTTGCTCTCTCTCGGCTCCTATAAGTATCTCTGTCTTTGGGAAACCCCATCTCCCACGTATAACTAGGGCCAAGGCCTCGTACACGTCCTCTGCGTTCGTCATTCCCGAGGACCTTTGTCAGCAAGTCTTTCTCTCTATCGGGACAGAACTTTGTTGTCCCGCTTTAATCTCCTTCACCACTTTCTGCCATGTATCCCGGGGTATCCTAATCCCGTCACCTCAAATAAGGTCCCCTGTACTTTCGTCATACTCACTCCCATGCCCAAGGAACCAATTCCTTGCCCTCAGATCCCATTCTTCGCGTATTGGTTCTACAGTGATCCCTTTAGCAAGCAGCTCGTTCTCTTTAGCATCCCACTTTGGCATGGCAGCCGCGTAGCCCCCTGGCCCCAGGTGATGGTGATATTTCTTCATCGCGGCATTTTTCTTGTTTTTTCCGACATTTCCATAGCAGGTTGTGAATCCTTGTACTTCACAAATGCATCCTAGTTAGCCAGTTGCTTCATTAGATAACATTAAAATGTAGGAGTCTTCTTCGTCTTCTGATACTTTTGCCATAATGCTTTCTTCCAGTTCTTGAATAGTTCGGCCATATTCGTGAGAGTCCACTACTTGACTTTCTTCCTCAATGCAGCTGTGTCGGCATCATCCTCACATTCTGGCAGGGTGAAATGTGTCATGAGGTCATTCCAAAGACCCTCTTTGCATCTATCGGAGACATACTCACCCTCTTTCGCCCTTTAGTCTTATTCCACTCTCGAACGGTGATCGGATGTGATCCCTAACCATAACTCCACATTGTTGTTTAAATACAGTTTTAGCCTTTTTGGGTTCCACCAGTTCACCCCGTGGTGATACCCGCGTAATTGTATAACGCGTAGATGCGTCCAACTTTTTGGCTGGGCCTCGTTTGGAATATTTTTTGCTCGATGTGGAGGCCTAAGAGAAGAAACATTTGTCAATTTATATATATATATACAACTCAGTTAATGCATCTACTGATCTCCAGACTTCATATATATACCTCGTCGTCGGCTTCTCCACCACCGGAGCCGTTGGCTTCTCCACCACCGGAGCTGTCGGCTTCTCCTTGATCATTTTGGTCGACCTCCTCTCCCTCACCGGAGGGATTCAGATAAATCGACGGAGATTCGGGTGGATCAACATGGGGGGTGTCGTTGATCATATCCTCGAGAATTTCTTCCTGTGCTTGGTCTCTCTGGATTGGATCCATAGTTTTCTACAAAATGCACACAATAACATTTTTCATTCAATATTGCTGCATAAAATAACACTAAACAATAATATGAACACGCAATTTGCTACAATAATACTAAACAAAAGCAAAATTCTAGTGATGCCCTAACCTAACCCTAAGTCCGGGCGGCCCGCAAGCACCACCACCCTAACCCTATCTCTGGGGGCCCACGAGCACCACCACTCTAACCCTAAGTCCGGGGGCCCACGAGCACCACCACCCTAACCCTATCTCCGGGCGGCCCGCGAGCACTACCACCCTAACCCTAAGTCCGGGGGCCTGCGAGCACTACCACATTAACCCTAAGTCCGGGTGCCCACGAGCAGTACCACCCTAACCCTAAGTCCGGGGGCCCACGAGCACTATCACATTAACCCTAAGTCCGGGGGCCCGCAAGCACTATCACATTAACCCTATGTCCAGTGGCCCGCGAGCACCACTACCCTAACCCTAAGTCCGGGGGCCCACGAGCACTACCGGACTTAGGGTAGTTATTTCTTGTAACTACCTCGGTGAATTACGCTCTTAGTTAATGCCTGGATGAACAAAAGTGGTTAAAATAGTACGGTGGGGCCCAGGGCCACTCACGGTAGACCTTTCGGCCGTCCTAACCACTTTCAAACAACAGGACAAGAACGAGCGGCGTAATTGGCAGGCGAAGGGATCAACTACATACACAAATGAGTATGTATGCAAGCCACATACAACAGTCCTCGGAGCCATTCCATCTAAAAGAAATAGAAATATTGCAACGCCATACGGCAAGATCCAAATGTCCTAGATAGATATAATACTTTAGGATAGCTCCTCATACATCACACATCAGAGTATCAGGCGGAAGCGGAAAACAAGATCCGAGTACGGATAAGAAGCAAATTGGCATAAGATGCCCCATAAATAAACACATCCCGCCCACAGATCACACGGATCCCCGTTCCCGGAATCTCTACACCGAATGATCGTTGCCAACATCATCTGTCTCTTCCACCCAGTATCCATCTTGCGGGTACACCTGTTCATCTGAATCAAACAATTTATCGTGTGAGACCCTAGGGGTACTCAGCAAGTCTTTATGCCACTAAAGGGGACACAACCTGGGGTGACGCAATTGCAGCAAAAGATAATACCTAACAATTCTATAGAGACTCGCTAACCTTCCGCCTAACCAATGATAGACGGAAGTCCGTGAATTAAGAACAACAGTTATAACAATATAATTAACAGATCCATCCTCCTCCTCGCTTACCAACGAGGAAGCGGACGAACAACCCCCATCATCCGTTGGCAGTTTTATTAACCATTCCATGAGTATTGCACTATTCACTAGGCAAGTACTTAGTCAATTTAAAAGCGATACTTTAGTTATACTTGTCTATGATCGAGAAACTATGCTCCAAGTCGTCCATAACCGCGGACACGGCTTTCAGAAAGATTTACCCTGCAGGGGTGCACGAATAGCAACACACACTCGATCAACCTCGGAAAAACCAAATCAAAACCCAACGAGGCATTCACGACAAAGCAATCACATAATTCAGAAATATTTCAGGGGGCCACCCCATTAAGCTACCCGCAACGAAGTTGGCCGGCTCCGAGACGGACCCAAGGTTTGTGTGGACGGCGGTAAACGACTAGGAACCCGAAAATATGACTGGGCTTGTCGATACAGCGAAAACGTGTCACGATCCAAAACAGTACAGGTGCTCCTCGCACAATCTTAAATAAAGCAGTAACATGGCATAAGTACAGAATAATAATAAAGCCCCAAACTAATTGTGGCCCCAAGAAATAAGAATGAAACAAGCTCTGGCTTAGGGGGGTCCATAAGGCCTCCCGGAAGTGGATAGTGCGAATAAACAAGGAACAGGAATCAAGTACTCGGGGTCCTACGGGACACAAGTGGATAGCAGATATTGCTCACCGGTGCCTCTTTCATTAGTTATCCCATTACTACTCAGGTTATGTGGTTTAGGTACCTCATTATCCATCAGAAACTCACATACCCTACTCATGCTTTTCTACGACTCGCATGGCTCAAACAACTCCTGTAGTAATGGCTCATGGGACCGGAACAAGCTTAGTGTGGTTTAAAAGTAAAGGCTATGCAATACTTGGGATTCAATTTAATGCAATCGCGACTCAATGATGCAAGAATAAGATAGAGCAAATAGGTACTGTATGTATGCAAGCATGTGGTAGTGCTTGCCTGGCAGCTCAGTTGAAGCGAGAGATGGATCTGGGTAATACTCCTGTGATTCCTGGTAATTCTCCTGCTGGGCGTCGGGGTGTCGCTGGCGTGGCCGTTCGTGCGGAGGTGGAGGGGATCTGGCGCGGGGCACGTGAACGATGGCCTCGGGCTGCGGCGGTGCACGGCGGCGCCAGGCTTGCTCCGGCGAGGCGTTTGCTCCGGGCTGGTACGAGGAGAAGAAGAGGAAGCAGACGAGCTCGCCAGCACTCCTGGCTGGCTTGGAGAGGCCCAAGACGCGCAGGTCTCTGATCTGGCCGAGGTGGCTAGGGTTTCGGCCAGGCGGTGGCTATGGACGTCGAAGGAGGAAGGAGGGAGGAAAGTGGGGAGCCTCGGGCTCCTGGCCTCGACCTGAGGTGATGCTGGGGGTGGACGTGAGGAGGGAGAGAGGGGGAAGGCACATGGGGTGTTCCACTTTTGGCAATGTAAAGGGAAAGGTCTCGGTGACTTCTTCTTCTCTCTTTCTTGATGCTCTGGTTGAGGGAAGAGAGGGGACCAGGGGGGCATGCGACGGAGCTGGTGGCCTTGGCCGAGAGAGAGAGAAAGAGGGGGAGGATTAGGGTTAGGGTGTAGAGAATTAGGGCTAGAAAGAATTAGAAGTAAAAAGCTAGGTGTAGGTTTGTTTAGGATTTAGATTTTTAAGGCTTGAGCAAAAGATCACCCCCAAGTGGAGTATGATGATAGCTAGAAGTCACAAGAGATGAGGTGGGAGAGAATAGCAAGAAAATAAAAAGAAAGAAAAACGAGGGACTAGGCCTCATATGGTGCATACATGGAGAATAAATTAAGAAGATAAGTTATACATGAGCCCATGAGGATGGTGGAGAGGTAGGAGATGTTTTCACAAAGATAGTATCCATTAAAACCAAAGAAGAGAAAGGTGGTGAAGAATTTTGCATGGCCCATGCAAAATAATAATGCCATTAATTATTTTGTGAAAACAATATGATTATTATGGCATTACTCTATGCATATCCAAGAAGTGGAGATAAAACCAAGCACAAGAAGTTAGAGGGTTTAATCCACCCCAAACTACATGAGCTAGAATTAAATAGCTATAGAAAAAGAAACAAGCTCATGGTTAATGGGATGGTGGGATTATAAAGTGGTGGAAAAACAATGTGGTGGAATGGAAATAAAAGATATGCCCCCAATTCAACTTGGGCATTGAACAATATATCAAAAGCCAAATACAATATTAAGAGGCAAATACAATTAATAATGCATGTGAGAGAAGAGCCAAAAGGAAAAGGGTTTTATATGATGCTCAAATGCAAGGTGGCATGATGACATGAGCATGATATAATTATGATGCAACAATAATATATATAAAGTAGCCAATATCTTACTGGGACAAGTAGCATTCCAATTGTTAGACAATTGGGGTGCTACAACTCTCCCCCACTAAACAGGAATCTCGCCCCGAGATTCTAGGAAAAAGAAGACTCAAAGAGGGTAGGATACTTGGCACGGAGCTCATCTTCACGTTCCCAGGTTGCTTCATCAACGGAATGGTGCGACCACTGCACCTTTCAGAACTTGATGGACTTGTTGCGAGTCCTTCTTTCTGCGACTTCAAGAATTTTTGTGGGGTGTTCTTCATAAGATAGATCTTCTTGGAGATTAATGAGTTCATGGTCCACGGTCCTGCCGGGATCCTTGAAGCACTTCTTGAGTTGAGAGATGTGAAAAACATCATGGACTTTGAGTTGTTCAGGGAGCTCAAGAGCATAAGCAACTTCTCCTCTTCTTCCACGAATTTTGAAAGGGCCGATGTATCTAGGAGCCAGCTTTCCTTTGATACCAAAGCGGTGCGTACCTCTCATGGGAGTGACACGAAGGTAAACGAGATCACCGGGGACATACTCCATGTCTGTGTGCTTTCTATCATAATTTCTCTTCTAGCGAATTTGAGCAATCTTCAGATTTTCAAGAATGATGTGAACTTTCTCCTCCGCTTGAGTCACAATGTCGAGGCCAAACAATATTCTTTCACCTGCGCCCGACCAACCAATCGGAGTTCTGCACTTGCGACCATAGAGAGCCTCAAATGGTGCCATCTTTAGACTTTTCTGGAAGCTGTTGTTGTAAGAGAATTCAGCATAAGGAAGACATTCTTCCCACTTCATGCCGAAAGAGATAACGCAAGCACGGAGCATATCTTCTAGAATCTGATTGATCCTTTCAACTTGTCCTTGCGACTGAGGGTGGTAGGCTGTGCTGAAGTTTAACTTTGTTCCCAAAGCATTTTGGAAACTTCCCCAGAACTTGGAAGTGAAGATGCTTCCACGGTCTGAACTGATCTCAAGAGGAACTCCATACAGAGAGACAATTCTGTTGATATAGAGCTCAGCCAACTGAATTGCAGAAATTGTTTCCTTGACTGGAAAGAAGTGAGCTACTTTGGAAAGCCTGTCAATGACAACAAAGATTGCATTGTTGCCTTGCTGCGACCTTGGAAACCCGTGATGAAGTCCATCTCTACTTTCTCCCATTTCCATTCCGGAGGCTTCAATGGCTGTAGAAGACCGGAAGGTTTCTGATGGACAGCTTTAACTCTGCGACACACATCACACTCTGAGACATACTTGGCAAAATATCGTTTCAAACCAGGCCACCAATATTGTGTTTTCAAGTCCATGTACATCTTAGTGCTTCCAGGGTGAATAGAAAGAACCGAATCATGCGCCTCCTTGAGAACTTGCTCTCTTAAACCCGGGTAGTTCGGAACAAACATCCGGTGTTCAAAGAAAAGAGTGCCTTGGTCATCTATGTGAAAAGACTCATACTTCAGAAGTTGAATGTTGGAGATGATCTTTTTAGTGTAAGGATCCCCAAGCTGAATGGAACAGACCTTTTCTTCCAAGAGAGGTGTTGCTAGAAGGTTCAGAAGATAACCTTGATCCACAATTTCAAGGTTGAGCTTGCGGAATTCCTCGCACAAGAGAGGCTGTTGTTCTTCCACCATGAGGTTGTTGACATAAGCTTTTCGGCTGAGAGCATCTGCCATGACATTAGCTTTGCCCGGGGTGTAGTTGATGGTCAAATCGAAATCATTGATTGTTTCAATCCACCTCCTCTGACGAAGGTTGAGATCAGGCTGTGTGAAGATATACTTCAGACTCTTGTGATCAGAAAAGATCTCACAACGGTTGCCAAGCAAGTAATGCCTCCATACTTTCAAAGAAAAGACAACTGCTGCGAGTTCGAGGTCATGTGTAGGATAATTGATCTCATGCGTCTTCAACTGACGAGATGCGTAAGCAACAACTTGCTTTTCTTGCATAAGGACCGCACCCAATCCTTGCAATGAAGCATCACAGAAAATCTGGAAAGGCTTTGATGTATCTGGAGGAACCAAGACTGGTGTGGAAGTGAGCTTCTCTTTGAGTGTTTCAAAGCTTGCTTGACATGCAGGAGTCCAAAGGTATTTCCTGCCTTTCTTGAGGAGATCGGTAAGAGGCTTCGCAATCTTTGAGAAATTTTGAACGAATCACCGACAGTAACTGGCCAAGCCAAGGAAACTCCGGACTTCTTTGACATTTATGGGTGGAAGCCAGTCCATAATTGTCTTAATAGTTTCTAGGTTGACGGAAATGCCCTTGGCAGAGATGACGTGACCAAGGTAGGTGACTTGAAGCAGCTAAAACTCACACTTGGAGAACTTTGCATATAGGCGGTTCTCACGAAGCTTGTTTAGGACACAACGAAGGTGTTCTTCATGTTCTTCTTTTGACTTAGAATAGACTAGAATGTCATCTAGATAGACCACAACGAACTTATCAAGATACTCCATGAAAACCGAGTTCATAAGCCTCGAGAAGGTGGCAGGTGCATTGGTGAGACCGAAAGACATGACCGTGTACTCATACAAGCCATATCGGGTGGTGAAAGCTGTTTTAGGAACATCTTCCTTGCGAATCTTGATTTGATGGTAACCACTTCTCAAATCAAGCTTAGAGAATACCACAGCTCCAGCTAGCTGATCAAAGAGATCATTAATCCGCGGAAGGGGATATTTATTCTTGATGGTTTTAGCATTGAGTGCCCGATAGTCAACACAAAGTCTATCAGTCTTGTCTCGCTTCTTCACAAAGATGGTTGGACTAACCCAAGAAGAAGTACTGTGCTGAATGAAACCCAACTTCTCTTGTTCATCCAACTGACGCTTAAGTTCAGCCAACTCAGCAGGACCCATTTTATAAGGCCGCTTGGAGATAGGAGTGGTGCCAGGTTCAAGTTCAATGACAAACTCAACCTCACGATCTGGAGGCATACCTGGCAACTCTTCAGGAAAGACATCTGGAAACTCATAAACTACAGGAACACTCTGAATACCTTCCATAGCATCATCATTCAGAGCCACCAAAGAATAAAGCTGAATTGCAGGAGTCAGACTTGGAGAATAGACTATATGGCCTTCAGGAATTTTCAGAGAAACCGAACGTTCAGCACAATCAATCACAGCTGCATTTGCTGTCAACCAATCCATCCCAAGATAACATCAATATCAGAACTGCCGAGAATAATTAAGGAAGCCGGAAACAAAGAGCCACCAATCTCAATTTGATTGCCATGGCTAACATGAGCAGCCCTCATGTTTGACCCAGGAGATTGTACCACAAGACGGTGTAATAAAGGAACCATAGCCAGATCTTGCTCATGAGAAAACTTGTGAGAAACAAAAGAATGCGAAGCACCAGAATCAAAAAAACTCGTGCAGGAACTGAGTTAACAGGAAGCATACCCATGACAACTCCAGGAGCATGCTCAGCTTGGGCGGCGTTGACACAGTTGGCATGAGCAACCGTAGACCCCGGCTTAGTGTTGATGTTGAGAGCCCGAGGTGGAGGTGCACGAATCATAGGAGAACTTGCCGCAGGTCTTGGAGGTGGTGGTGGAAGAGCTTTGTTGTTCATTGGACAATTCCAGTGCTGATGCCCAGTGTTTCCACAAGTGTAGCAAGCACCAGGTGGACGTGGAGCAACGTAGCCAAGGACTCCGCCAGGCGCTCCAGGGTAGTTGTGGTTGTAGCCCCTGGGAGCCGTAGTGAAGGAGTTTGGTGGCCTTGGTGCGTAGCTTGAAGGTCTTGGTGGAGCAGGGAGCGACGGTGGGGTATTAGGAACCCAGACACGACGCTTAGAAGGAGTTGTCATAGCACAAGAGCTTGCTGTATCACGGCTGTGTTTCTTTGACTCCTCAAACACTTGCCTACTTGCTTCTTCCTGTAGAGCTGTGTGTTGAAGTTCCAGAAAAGATGCTGGCCTTGCATGAGTGATTGCATATTTGATGGAAGCATTGAGGCCTTGCCGAAACCTGTTTTGCTTCTTCTTTTCATCAGAGATATCATCGCCACCATAACGAGAAAGGTTCATGAAGTTTCTGATGTAGGTGTTGACATTGTCAGTGCCCTGCTTGAGGTTGAGAAACACTTCCTTCATCCTTTCCATGACAATTTCTGACAGATATTGCTCTTTGAAAGCAGCAGTGAAGCGCTCCCAAGTAGGCTGAAAACCAGAAAGATCTGCCTTGAGGTAATTTTCCCACCAGAGAGCTGCATCTCCCTTCAGAAGGTGAGTAGCACACTTGACCCATTCTTGCTCGGGAACATCCGCAGTCATCAGAAACCTTGACACTTCATGAAGCCAATCATCCGCATCAAGTGGTTGATCAGACACTTCGAATTGACGTGGGTTGAACTTGAGAAAACTCTTGATGTCTCCTCGCTTGGGAGGTGGAGGGTAGCGGAACAAACTCATTCCTCCTCACGCTTTCCTCGAAGCGCTGCTGGTTCTGCTGCATAGTGCCCAAAGCATTTGCAATACTCGCCAAAGCGGCCCCGAGTTCAGGTGGTATATCCTCCTCAGAACGGCGTGGTGGTGCCATCCTGTGATTGATATAAAACACAAGTCAGTACTATAATGGAGAATGATAATAATCCAAAATAGTACCAAAATGGAATTAATCAAGATTAAAGAATGCAATTCACTGAGGTGATATTAAAATATCAACAAAGTTCAAGGCAACTAGAAGATATTACGCATAACACACACGACTGAACAAGGAGTGTGGTATACAAACTAACAAAGAAAAAAAATTCCGCAAATTTCGGCATTAAAATACCACTATATGCGCAAGACCACTTAACGAATCAAGATTAGTAACTCTACTAGTTCAATATACAAAAGCAAATGACAAAAGTAGTGGTATGGTCGCGACTCCATCCCGCACTCAAATCATTACTCCGCACATGAATCAGTAAAACACATATCCCAACAACTTCTTCTTAAGAGGAACCTAAAGATTGGTAACTACAGAAACGAACACCCCAACAAGATAACGTCAGATACAAAGAGTAAGATAGATCGCATCGGTGTACAACGAATCAGAATAGATCGCGTCGGTTTACAAAGGACTGTCGGCAGGGAATGTACCAACAGTTGATAACCAAAGGCAGATAGTGATAACATTTGGATGCAACAGATACACAAGGAACCCTCACACACACACACACAAACACAAACACAACCTATGGTACTACGGAACCTAGAACACGTGAATCCTAGTTTGAATTTTAGAAGAGGATTGAAAACGTTACACTTCCTTACCAGAAAAAGGGTGGGTGGGTGGGTAAGAAGAAAAATGGAAGCATTCCTACTCTCACGTTTGTTTTTCCCTAGTATACATAACTACCAAAATATTTGCTAGACTGACAACGACCATTTTGGCTGAGACCCTGAAGGGCGGGATGGCTCTGATACCAATTGTAACTACCTCGGTGAATTACGCTCTTAGTTAATGCTTGGATGAACAAAAGTGGTTAAAATAGTACGGTGGGGCCCAAGGCCACTCACGGTAGACCTTTCGGCCGTCCTAACCACTTTCAAACAACGGGACAAGAACGAGCGGTGTAATCGGCAGGCGAAGGGATCAACTACATACACAAATGAGTATGTATGCAAGCCACATACAACAGTCCTCGGAGCCATTCCATCTAAAAGAAATAGAAATATTGCAACACCATACGGCAAGATCCAAATGTCCTAGATAGATATAATACTTTAGGATAGCTCCTCATACATCACACGTCAGAGTATCAGGAGGAAGCGGAAAACAAGATCCGAGTACGGATAAGAAGCAAATTGGCATAAGATGCCCCATAAATAAACACATCCCGCCCACAGATCACACGGATCCCCGTTCCTGGAATCTCTACACCGAATGATTGTTGCCAACATCATCTGTCTCTTCCACCCAGTATCCATCTTGCGGGTACACCTGTTCATCTGAATCAAACAATTTATCGTGTGAGACCCTAGGGGTACTCAGCAAGTCTTTATGCCACTAAAGGGGACACAACCTGGGGTGACGCAATTGCAGCAAAAGATAATACCTAACAATTCTATAGAGACTCGCTAACCTTCCGCCTAACCAGTGATAGACGGAAGTCCGTGAATTAAGAACAACAGTTATAACAATATAATTAACAGATCCATCCTCCTCCTCGCTTACCAACGAGGAAGCGGACGAACAACCCCCATCATCCGTTGGCAGTTTTATTAACCATTCCATGAGTATTGCACTATTCACTAGTCAAGTACTTAGTCAATTTAAAAGCGGTACTTTAGTTATACTTGTCTATGATCGAGAAACTGTGCTCCAAGTCGTCCATAACCGCGGACACGGCTTTCAGAAAGATTTACCCTGCAGGGGTGCACGAATAGCAACACACACTCGATCAACCTCGGAAAAACCAAATCAAAACCCAACGAGGCATTCACGACAAAGCAATCACAGAATTCAGAAATATTTCAGGGGGCCACCCCATTAAGCTACCCGCAACAAAGTTGGCCGGCTCCGAGACGGACCCAAGGTTTGTGTGGATGGCGGTAAACGACTGGGAACCCGAAAATATGACTGGGCTTGTCGATACAGCGAAAACGTGTCACGATCCAAAACAGTACAGGTGCTCCTCGCACAATCTTAAATAAAGCAGTAACATGGCATAAGTACAGAATAATAATAAAGCCCCAAACTAATTGTGGCCCCAAGAAATAAGAATGAATCAAGCTCTGGCTCAGGGGGGTCCATAAGGCCTCCCGGATGTGGATAGTGCAAATAAACAAGGAACGGGAATCAAGTACTCGGGGTCCTACGGGACACAAGTGAGCAGTAAAAACCAAATAGCAGATATTGCTCACCGGTGCCTCTTTCATTATTTATCCCATTACTACTCAGGTTATGTGGCTTAGGTACCTCATTATCCATCAGAAACTCACATACCCTACTCATGCTTTTCTACGACTCGCATGGCTCAAACAACTCCAGTAGTAATGGCTCATGGGACCGGAACAAGCTTAGTGTGTTTTAAAAGTAAAGGCTATGCAGACGAGCTCGCCGGCGCTCCTGGCTGGCTTGGAGAGCCCCAAGACGCGCAGGTCTCTGATCTTGCCGAGGTGGCTAGGGTTTCGGCCAGGCGGTGGCTATGGACGTTGAAGGAGGAAGGAGGGAGGAAAGTGGGGAGCCTCGGGCTCCTGGCCTCGACCTGAGGTGATGCTGGGGGTGGACGTGAGGAGGGAGAGAGGGGGAAGGCACATGGGGTGTTCCACTTTTGGCAATGTAAAGGGAAAGGTCTCGGTGACTTCCTCTTCTCTCTTTCTTGATGCTCTGGTTGAGGGAAGAGAGGGGACCAGGGGGGCATGCGACGGAGCTGGTGGCCTTGCCCGAGAGAGATAGAAAGAGGGGGAGGATTAATGTTAGGGTGTAGAGAATTAGGGCTAGAAAGAATTAGAAGTAAAAAGCTAGGTGTAGGTTTGTTTAGGATTTAGATTTTTAAGGCTTGAGCAAAAGATCACCCCCAAGTGGAGTATGATGATAGCTAGAAGTCACAAGAGATGAGGTGGGAGAGAATAGCAAGAAAAGAAAAAGAAAGAAAAATGAGGGACTAGGCCTCATATGGTGCATACATGGAGAATAAATTAAGAAGATAAGTTATACATGAGCCCATGAGGATGGTGGAGAGGTAGGAGATGTTTTCACAAAGATAGTATCCACTAAAACCAAAGAAAAACCAAAGAAGAGAAAGGTGGTGAAGAATTTTGCACGGCCCATGCAAAATAATAATGCCATTAATTATTTTGTGAAAACAATATGATTATTATGGCATTACTCTATGCATATCCAAGAAGTGGAGATAAAACCAAGCACAAGAAGTTACAGGGTTTAATCCACCCCAAACTACATGAGCTAGAATTAAATAGCTAAAGAAAAAGAAACAAGCTCATGGTTAATGGGATGGTGGGATTATAAAGTGGTGGAAAAACAATGTGGTGGAATGGAAATAAAAGATATGCCCGCAATTCAACTTGGGCATTGAACAATATATCAATAGCCAAATACAATATTAAGAGGCAAATACAATTAATAATGCATGTGAGAGAAGAGCCAAAAGAAAAAGGGTTTTATATGATGCTCAAATGCAAGGTGGCATGATGACATGAGCATGATATAATTATGATGCAACAATAATATATATAAAGTAGCCAATATCTTACTAGGACAAGTAGCATTCCAATTGTTAGACAATTGGGGTGCTACATTTCTTTAGCTTAAGTCCGGGGGCCCGCGAGCACCACCACCCTAACCCTAAGTCCGGTGGCCCGCGAGCACTACCACCCTAACCCTAAGTCCGGGGGCCCACGAGCACTATCACCCTAACCCTAAGTCCGGGGGGCCGCGAGCACTACCACCCTAACCCAAAGTCCGGGGGCCCACGAGCACTACCGGACTTAGGGTAGTTATTTCTTTAGCTTATCTTTATTTAGCACTGATGCTTGTCTGTCTCAATCGACACTATAATACTACATACTATATAATATACTACTATATATATTATTACTAGTAATAAATATATATACACAAACATATATATATATACTATATTTATATACTAGTAATAAATATTACTATATAAAAAATATACAAGAAATAAAAAAACATACACTAGAA
Source organism: Avena eriantha (assembly GCA_910589775.1). Taxonomy (NCBI): domain Eukaryota; kingdom Viridiplantae; phylum Streptophyta; class Magnoliopsida; order Poales; family Poaceae; genus Avena; species Avena eriantha. Next base: position 21,934 of record CAJUXJ010000708.1, on the reverse strand, counting down.
ATTAATATATACTATACTAGAAATATATACTATACTAGAAATTAATATATACTATACTAGAAATTAATAAAAAAACATACACTAGAAATATAAAAAAGATACAAAAATACTAGTAATAATTCTATCTATCTATTACAAAAAACAGACTAGTAATACAAGTAATAATTCTATCTATCTATTACAAAAAAGATACTAGTAATACAAAAAACATACACTAGAAATACTAGTAATACAAAAAATATACAAAAAAACAAAAAATGGTCGGCGGAGTGCCGTCCTGGCTCGCCGGTCGCGGGGCGCCGCCTGGGCTCACTAGGGGGATGGAGGCAGCGCGCGGCCGGTCGCCGGGCGCCGCCCGCGCTCGCTGGGGCCGGGGACGGAGAGGAGGCAGAGCGTGGGGGGAGGGATTACCTCCCACAGCAGTGGGGCGGACGAGCGCGCGTCTCGAGAGGCGGCGGCGCGGCGTGGCAACACGGCGGGGTACGCAGACGGGCGGAGAGGCGCGGCGAGGTATTTCGGCAGCCTGGCGGCGTAGTGCTACTCCTCGCTCTGGTCGATGGATTCGACCGGGGAAGAAGGCGGCGCATCAAATACCCCCAGCCCTGCGTGGCTGGAACTGGGACTAAAGGGGGAGTCTTTAGTCCCAGTTCCAGCCACGCACCGGGACTAAAGGCTTTGGATGCCTTTTCGCCTGCAGAGCCTTTAGTCCCGGATGGTGTTCTGGGCCGGGACTAAATGCCCAAATTTGCACGTGCTGGGCCTAAGTTGGCTCCTGTTTTTTCAAATATTACAATTTGTAACTATTAGATTTTTTAAACATTTGAATCATACAGTTTTTGCATACTTATGAATTTGAGAAAATTTTCAACATGAAAAGTTTTTGAATTTGAATAAGTAATCCAAATCTATTTTCTGTTTTATAAAATAATTATTCTAACTAGTGAAACTAATAAACATTTTGCCATTTCCAATTTAAAAATGCATTAACTATTATATTTTGCATATTTTTGAATCTCACTAAATTTTTAACATAAAAAGTTCTTGAATTTGAATCTGTGATTCAAATCCATTTTCTGTTTTATAAAATAATTATTCTAACTAGTCAAACTATTAACCATTTTGCCATTTTCATGTGATTCCGACGCTCCGGTGGTCTTCCTCCGGCGAAACCCTAGACCAAGGGCCTCGGATCGTCTACCCCTGTAGCTTTCTCCGTAGGAGGGTAGCCCCTTTAGGGTTTAGGGTTTATTTTTTAGGCTTCCCTCCTCTGGCTTCCCGCCATTTCTCACTATATATATGTAGGCTTGGTCGTTGCCATAGCACATCTAGACTCATATCTGCCGCCTCTCTCCACTCTATCCCATGGCTTTCACCATACCTATCACCCTAGGGAGGCGGAGATGGAGTCTTCACGGGTTAGCAGGAAAATATTTTCCGAGGCGGAACTTCCGAAGATGCCATAGGGCGTGTGCACCAAGGGCATCTTCGAGAAATTCCGCCACGGGAGATTTCCCAACCCTTTCCTCCATCCATGGGGATGAAACTCTCCATCCATGTTGGCTTGGTCGTTGCCATAGCACATCTACACTCATATCTGCCGGCTCTCTCCACTCTATCCCATGTCTTCCACCATACCTCTAACCCTAGGGAGGCGGAGATGGAGTCTTTCATGGGCTAGCAGGAAAATATTTTCCGAGGCGGAACTTCCGAAGATGTCATACGGCATGTGCACCAAGGGCATCTTCGAGAAGTTCCGCCACGGGAGATTTCCCAACCCTTTCCTCCATCCATGGGGATGAAACTCTCCATCCATGTTGGCTTGTTGAGTTGCTTTCCATGGCGTATCGATGCTCCTTTTATAGGCACGGCGCTGCTTCTACTTTGTCTTCTTCCTCCGACAGGGCGTCGTGCGCTACATGCTTTATCTCATCGAGCAGTGCGTCCACCCACGCGTCCTTATCCTACCGACAGCTTTAGTCCCGGTTTGAGCCCCCACCCGGTACTAAAGGTTACCCACGTGTCCTTATCCCACTGACAGTTTTGTTAGATGACACAAAAACCACCTTTAGTCCCGGTTGCACCCACCAGCCGGTACTAAAGGTTAGCCACCCCCCAGATAAGGCCCTCCTAGATAAGCCTCCCCTAGATAAGGCCCCCCCATCTTTTGTCCCGGTTTGAGCCCCCACCCGGGATGAAAGCTTCTCGCGCCACTGCGTTCCCGCGCTTTCCACCGGTTCCCACCTCTGTCTTCCCGCCATTTTTTCAGTATATATATGTACGCTTGGCCTCCATTTACATATCACATCTAGACTCATCATTCTCTTCCCATGGCTTCCATCGTATCTCTAACCACCCGGGAGGCGGAGGCGCTTTGCGCCTCGAACTACCCCTGCCCACCGGGCTACCGCATCCCCACCGGTTGGATGCTGAGCACCGGAGGCGTGCCGGTCCCTCCTGTCCCTCTAGGTGTGGAGCACCGGATGGCCATCACGAACCACTACTACCTCGAGCTCACGCCAGAGCAGCGGAGGAATCCCAACTGGCATCCCGACTATTTCCCGACTTTGGAAGCCTTCTTCATCAATCGGCGTGAGAGAGCGCTCGCCAGGCACGAGGAGGACGGCCCACCTCCTTCGAACTTCAAAGAGGCTGGTCGTCGGCTGTGGTGGTGCGGCCAGACTCTCCAGAGTGTCATGGCCTACAACACGACCGGCAATAACCCCTGCCTGCGGTACCCTCAAATCCAGCCCACGCGTGCCCAACCTTCAAGGTTCGACTACGGCGACCCCGATGACGACAGCGACGACGGCGCTGGTGACTACGACGACTACAGTGGCGCGTATTACAGGGCTAGGCAGGACCATGACTGAATCACTCCAACCATTAGGCATGTTTATTAATTTTTAGTTGTGCTATGTATCCTTAGTGTTGTGGGTTCCTTCTCTTGTGATGGTTCCTTCTCTTTGTGTGATCACCTACCGCGGCTCAGAACGTCTAGTTTGATTGAGCAAGATGTATTACATGAAAGGGGACCTTTATGTCTCAGATAAAAGGTTTAATACATTACATAGATTTATGTCTCAAATAAAAGGTTTAATTACATAGATTTATGTCTCAAATAAAAGGTTTAATACATTATTACACATCACCAACATCTAGTGTTGTGGTTTTCTTCTGCACCGTAGCCATGGAGAATCTTCATCATTTAACAGGATGCTTGGGTCAATTTTCACTTTGAAGGGCGGAATTTCATGAAACTTATTGTAATCTTCTGACATGTCTGTCTTATCATCCACTCCCACGATGTTTCTTTTCCCTGAATGAACTATGTGGCGCTTTGGCTCATCGTATTCTGTACTCTTTTGCTTATCTTTCCTTTTTCTCGGTTTGGTAGACATGTCCTTCACATAGAAAACCTGAGCCACATCGTTGGCTAGGACGAATGGTTCATCCATGTATGCAAGATTGTTGAGATCCACTGTTGTCATGCCGTACTTTTCGTCTACATGTACCCCGCCTCCTGTCAGCTTGACCCATTTGCACCGAAACAAAGGGACCTTAAAAGTAGGTCCATAGTCAAGTTCCCATATCTCCTCTATGTACCCATAATATGTGTCAATCTGCCCATTGTCATCTGTTGCATCAAAGTGGACACCACTGTTTTGGTTGGTGCTCTTTTTATCTTGGGCGATCGTGTAAAATGTATTCCCATTTATCTCGTACCCTTGGAAAGTACATATAGTCGAAGATGGTAACCTGGCCAACGAGTACAACTCATCTCCAACAGTGGTGTTATTCATGAGATGTGTCTGCAACCAATTGCCAAAATACTTCTCGTGTTCCCCTTTAATCAAGTTTTCAGGCTTCGCCGGGTTTTCGGAGCGTAGAATATTCTTGTGTTTCTCGATATACGGAGCCACCATGGTGGAATTGTGTAGAACTGTGTAGTGTGCTTGAGTAAAAGAATGCCTGTCCCTACATACCATTGATTTCCTTCCTAGTGTGCCTTTTCCAGTCATCCTCCCCTCATACCGAGATTCAGGAACACCAATCGGCTTAAGGTCAGGAAGAAAGTCAACACAAAACTCAGTGACCTCCTCTGTTCCATATCCCTTGGAGATGCTTCCTTCTGGCCTAGCACGGTTGTGAACATATTTATTTAAGACTCCCATGAACCTCTCGAAGGGGAACATATTGTGTAGAAACACACGACCAAGAATTCTAATCTCTTCGACTAGGTGAACTAGGAGGTGCGTCATAATATTGAAGAAGGATGGCAGGAACAACAACTCGAAGCTGACCAAACATTGGACCACATCAATATGTAACCCTGATAGACTTTCTCGATCGATTACCTTTTGAGAAATTGCATTGAGGAATGCACATACCTTCACAACGGCTAGTCGAACATTTTCTGGTAGAATTCCCCTCAATGCAACCAGAAGCAATTGCGTCATAAGCACATGGCAGTCATTAGACTTTAGGTTTTGAAATTTTTTCTCTTTCATATTTACTATTCCCTTTATATTCGACGAGAAGCCAGACGGGACCTTGATACTGAAAAGGACTTCAAAAAAGATTTCCTTCTCTTCTTTGGTAAGAGCGTAGCTGGTAGGCCCTTGAAACTGCACTGGATGCTTGTCGTCTCGTCTTTTATGATGTTGCTGGTCCTCCCGTGCTGCCGGGGTATCTTTTGACTTCCCATACAAGCCCAGGAAGCCTAGAATATTCACACAAAGATTCTTCGTCAGGTGCATCACGTCGATTGCAGAGCGGACCTGATGCACTTTCCAATAGGGTAGATCCCATAATATAGATTTCTTCTTCTACATGGGTGCGTGTCTGGTAATGGGTTCTTTCGGAACAGGTTGTCCTCCAGGACCCTTTCCAAAGATTACATCCAAATCCTTGACCATACCAAATATATCAACACCACTATGGGGGACAGGCTTCGTCCGGGTTTCTGCCTTGCCATTGAAATGCTTGCCTTTCTTCTTTAAGGGATGACTGGGCGGAAGAAACCGACGATTGTACGGGTACACATTCTTTCTACATTTATCCAGATATATACTTTCAGTCTCATCTAAACAGTGCGTGCATACATTGTATCATTTGTTCTTCTGTCCTGAAATGTTACTAAGAGCAGGCCAATCATTGATGGTTACGAACAGCAACGCTTGTAGGTCAAATTCCTGCTGTTTGTGCTCATCCCACACACGTACACTTGGTTTGGCCCACAACCGTAGAAGTTCATCAACTAATGGCCTTAGGTACACATCAATGTCATTGCCGGGTTGCTTCGGGCCTTGGATGAGCACAGGCATCATAATGAACTTCCGCTTCATGCACAACCAAGGAGGAAGGTTGTAGATACATAGAGTCACGGGCCAGGTGCTGTGACTACAGTTCTGCTCCCCAAAAGGATTCATGCCATCGGTACTTAGACCAAACCATAAGTTCCTTGCGGCACCAGCAAAGTCCGGGAAGTCTCTCTCGATTTTTCTCCACTGCCGACCATCAGCAGGGTGCCTCAACATCCCGTCTTTCTTACGGTCTTCCATGTGCCATCACAACAACTTGGCATGCTCTTTATTTCTGAACAAACGTTTCAATCGTGGTATTATAGGAGCATACCACATCACCTTGCAGGAACCCTCTTCCTGGGTTGCTCGCCCTCAACATCACCAGGGTCATCTTTTCTGATCTTATACCGCAATGAAGTGCATACCGGGCATTTATCCATATTCTCGTACTTCTCACCGCGGTAGAGGATACAGTCTTTAGGGCATGCATGTATCTTCTGCACGTCTAATCCTAGAGGGCAGACAAGTTTCTTTGCTTCGTACATACTGGAGGCAATTGGTTATTTCTTGGAAGCAGCTTCTTCATTATTACCAGCAACTTTTCAAATCCCGAGTCAGTCATACCGGTCTCTGCCTTCCACTTCAACAATTCTAGTGTGCTACCCAGCTTCATCTGGCCATCTTCACAAGTTGGATCCAGCAATGTGTTGTGGTCCTGTAACATCTGCTCGAACTGCAACCTCTCCTTTTCTGTGTCGCAGTCTCTCCTTGCATCACTAATGACCCGACCAAAATCATCAACGGGCTCTGGTTCCCGTTCTTCACCCCCTTCTTTTTCATTATCTTCAACTATGGTATCATTGTATTCAGGGAACATAAATTAGTAGTTGTCATCATCGTTCTCATCTTCATCGCCGTCTTCCATCATAACCCGTCTTTCTCCGTGCTTGGTCCAAACATTATAGCCGGACATGAAACCGGACCGAAGCAGGTGGCTCTGAATGACTCTTGAGGAAGTGTGAGCCTGCTCATTCCGACATTCAACACATGGACAACACATAAAACCATCCCGCCGCTTGTTCTCCTCGGCCACAAGGCGAAAAGAACGCACGCCTTCTCTGTAAGCGTCAGAGCGTCGGTCACCGTACATCCATGGGTGGCTCATCTGCATCATAAAACCATGCATATATATCAAACGCAATCACGATGCTTAAATTAGTACCGCGCAGTCAAAAAGAGAAAATAGTTGCTAACCTTTTAGGACACTTCAAAACAAAGAGGAGAAACCTTAAGTGCCGCTCTAACACCTCATATCATATTTTGTCTTGTGTGAACTCAACTGGCATTGCTCTAATAGGCATTTCACCGAACACCTCTAGTGCATATAAAGAAAAAAAGTTAGCACAAAGTTATACCCGCCTCTCACATAGGAAAAAACAGGAGAGAGTGGAGGGTTGGGTGCATATATATAGGGCCAGGCCATTAGTCCCGGTTTGAGATACAAACCGGGACTAAAGGTTCTGCCAGGAGCACGCGCGCTGGCCCAGACCCATTTGTCCCGGTTTGTATCTCAAACCAGGACTAATGGTTCCTTACGGACCGGGACATAGTGCCTCGGCCTCCTAAGGCCGTCTGGTTCGGACCATTAGTCCCGGCCCCAGCAACGGCGGGGACTAATGACCCGAAACAAAGGCCCATTTTCTACTAGTGATGGGAAGAACACACATGTGATGACACTGGTGGATCCATGTGTGGTCTATGAAAAGAACACACATGCAATGACACTAGGTGTGGTTCATGATATGGTTTGTGAGAAGAACACACATGCAATGACACTGGGTGTGGTTCATGATATGGTTTGTGAGAAGAACACACATGCAATGACACTGGTGGATCCATGTGTGGTCTGTGAGAAGAACACACATGCAATGACACTGGGTGTGGTTCATGATATGGTTTGTGAGAATAACACACATGCAATGACATTGGTGGATCCATGTGTGGTCTTTGGGAAGAACACCCATGCAATGACACTGGTGATATGTGGTCTGTGAGAAGAACACACATCCAATGACTCTAGCTGTGGCTCATGAAAAGAGCAGACATGCAATGACACTGGTGGATCCATGTGTGGTTCATGGGAAGAACACACATGTAATGACACTGGTGGATCCAAGTGTGGTCTATGAAAGGACACACATGCAATGACACTGGGTGTGGTTCATGATATGGTTTGTGAGAGGAACACACATGCAATGACACTGGGTGTGGTTCATGATATGGTTTGTGAGAAGAACACACATGCAATGACACTGGTGGATCCATGTGTGGTATCTGAGAAGAACACACATGCAATGACACTGGGTGTGGTTCATGATATGGTTTGTGAGAAGAACACACATGCAATGACACCGGTGGATCCAGGTGTGGTCTTTGGGAAGAACAGACATGCCATGACACGGGTGATATGTGGTCTGTGAGAAGAACACACATCCAATGACTCTAGCTGTGGTTCATGAAAAGAGCAGACATGCAATGACACTGGTGGATCCATGTGTGGTTCATGGGAAGAACACACATGCAATGACACTAGTGGATCCATGTGTGGTTCATGGTAAGAACACACATGCAATGACACAGGGTGTGGTTCATGATATGGTTTGTGAGAAGAACACACATGCAATGACACTGGTGGATCCATGTGTGGTCTTTGGGAAGAACACACATGCAATGACACTGGTGATATGTGGTCTTGAGAAGAACATACATGCAATGACTCTAGCTGTGGTTCATGAAAAGAGTAGACATGCAATGACACTGCTGGATCCATGTGTGGTTCATGGGAAGAACACACATGCAATGACACTGGTGGATCCATGTGTGGTTCATGGGAAGAACACACATGCAATGACACTGGTGGATCCATGTGTGGTGTGTGGGAAGAGCAGACATGCAATGACATTAGGTGTGGTTCATGATATGGTTTGTGAGAAGAACACACATGCAATGACACTGGTGGATCCATGTGTGGTCTTTGGGAAGAACACACATGCAATGACACTGGTGATATGTGGTCTGTGAGAAGAACACACATCCAATGACTCTAGTTGTGGTTCATGAAAAGAGTAGACATGCAACAACACTGGTGGATCCATGTGTGGTTCATGGGAAGAACACACATGCAATGACACTGGTGGATCCATGTGTGGTCTATGAAAAGAACACACATGCAATGACACTAGGTGTGGTTCATGATATGGTTTGTGAGAAGAACACACATGCAATGACACTGGGTGTGGTTCATGATATGGTTTGTGAGAAGAACACACATCCAATGACACTGGTGGATCCATGTGTGGTCTGTGAGAAGAACACACATGCAATGACACTGGGTGTGGTTCATGATATGGTTTGTGAGAAGAACGCACATGCAATGACATTGGTGTATCCATGTGTGGTCTTTGGGAAGAACACCCATGCAATGACACTGGTGATATGTGGTCTGTGAGAAGAACACACATCCAATGACTCTAGTTCTGGTTCATGAAAAGAGTAGACATGCAATGACACTCGTGGATCCATGTGTGGTTCATGGAAAGAACACACATGCAATGACACTGGTGGATCCATGTGTGGTTCATGGGAAGAACACAAATGCAATGAAACTGGGTGTGGTTAATGATATGGTTTGTGAGAAGAACACACATGCAATGACACTGGTGGATCCATGTGTGGTCTTTGGGAAGAACACACATGCAATGACACTGGTGATATGTGGTCTGTGAGAAGAACACACATCCAATGACTCTAGATGTGGTTTAGGAAAAGAGGAGACATGCAATGACACTGGTGGATCCATGTGAGGTTCATGGGAAGAACACACATGCGATGACATAGGTGGATCCATGTGTGGTCTGTGAAAAGAGCAGACATGCAATGACACTCGTGGATCCATGTGTGGTTCATGGGAAGAACACACATGCAATTACACTGGGTGTGGTTCATGATATGGTTTGTGAGAAGAACACACATGCAATGACACTAGTGGATCCATGTGTGGTCTGTGAGAAGAACACACATGCAATGACACTGGGTGTGGTTCATGATATGGTTTGTGAGAAGAACACACATGCAATGACACTGGTTGATCCATTTGTGGTCTTTGGGACGAACACACATGCAATGACACTGGTGATATGTGGTCTGTGAGAAGAACACACATCCAATGACTCTAGCTGTGGTTCATGAAACGAGCAGACATGCATTGACACTGGTGGATCCATGTGTGGTTCATCGGAAGAACACACATGCAATGACACTGGTGGATCCATGTGTGGTCTATGAAAAGAACACACATGCAATTACACTTGGTGTGGTTCATGATATGGTTTGTGAGAAGAACACACATGCAATGACACTGGGTGTGGTTCATGATATGGTTTGTGAGAAGAAAACACAATCAATGACACTGGTGGATCCGTGTGTCGTATGTGAGAAGAAGACACATGCAATGACACTGTGTGTGGTTCATGATATGGTTTGTGAGAAGAACACACATGAAATGACACTGGTGGATCCATGTGTGGTCTTTGGGAAGAACACCCATGCAATGACACTGGTGATATGTGGTCTGTGAGAAGAACACACATCCAATAACTCTAGCTATGGTTCATGAAAAGAGCAGACATGCAATGACACTGGTGGATCCATGTGTGGTTCATGGGAAGAACACACATGCAATGACACTGGTGGATCCATGTGTGGTTCATGGGAAGAACACACATGCAATGACACTGGGTGTGGTTCATGATATGGTTTGTGAGAAGAACACACATGCAATGACACTGGTGGATCCATGTGTGGTCCTTGGGAAGAACACACATGCAATGACGCTGGTGATATGTGGTCTATGAGAAGAATAGACATGCAATGACTCTAGCTATGTTTCATGAAAAGAGTAGACATGCAATGACACTGCTGGATCCATGTGTGGTTCATGGGAAGAACACACATGCAATGACACTGGTGGATCCATGTGTGGTCTATGAAAAGAACACACATGCAATGACACTTGGTGTGGTTCATGATATGGTTTGTGAGAAGAACACACATGCAATGACACTGGGTGTGGTTCATGATATGGTTTGTGAGAGGAAAACACATGCAATGACACCGGTGGATCCATGTGTGGTATGTGAGAAGAAGACACATGCAATGACACTGGGTGTGGTTCATGATATGGTTTGTGGGAAGAACACACATGCAATGACACTGGTGGATCCATGTGTGGTCTTTGGGAAGAACACACATGCAATGACACTGGTGATATGTGGTCTGTGAGAGGAACACACATCCAATGACTCTAGCTGTGGTTCATGAAAAGAGCAGACATGCAATGACACTGGTGGATCCATGTGTGGTTCATGGGAAGAACACACATGCAATGACACTGGTGGATCCATGTGTGGTTCATGGGAAGAACACACATGCAATGACACTGGGTGTGGTTCATGATATGGTTTGTGAGAAGAACACACATGCAATGACACTAGTGGATCCATGTGTGGTCCTTGGGAAGAACACACATGCAATGACGCTGGTGATATGTGGTCTATGAGAAGAATAGACATGCAATGACACTGCTGGATCCATGCGTGGTTCGTGGGAAGAACACATATGCAATGACACATGTGAATCCATGTGTGGTCTGTGGGAAGAGCAGACATGCAATGACACTGGTGTATCCATGTGTGGTCTGTGGGAAGAACACACATGCGATGACACTGGGTGTGGTTGATGATATGGTCTATGAGAAGAACACAAATGCAATGACACTGGTGTATCCATGTGTGGTCTTTGAGAAGAACACACATGCAATGACACTGGGTGTGATTCATGATTGGTTTGTGAGAAAAACACACATGCAATGACACTGGTGGATCCATGTGTGGTCTGTGAGAAGAACGCACATGCAATGACACTGGGTGTGGTTCATGATATGGTTTGTGAGAAGAACACACATGCAATGACAGTAGGTGTGGTTCATGATATGGTTTGTGAGAAGAACACACATGCAATGACACTGGTGGATCCAAGTGTGGTCTGTGAGAAGAACACACATGCAATGACACTGGGTGTGGTTCATGATATGGTTTGTGAGAAGAACACACATGCAATGACACCGGTGGAACCAGGTGTGGTCTTTGGGAAGAACACACCTGCAATGACACGGGTGATATGTGCTATGTGAGAAGAACACAGATCCAATGACTCTAGCTGTGGTTCATGAAAAGAGCAGACATGCAATGACACTGGTGGATCCATGTGTGGTTCATGGGAAGAACACACATGCAATGACACTAGTGGATCCATGTGTGGTTCATGGGAAGAACACACCTGCAATGACACTGGGTGTGGTTCATGATATGGTTTGTGAGAAGAACACACATGCAATGACACTGGTGGATCCCTGTGTGGTCTTTGGGAAGAACACACATGCAATGACACTGGTGATATGTTGTCTATGAGAAGAACAGACATGTAATGACTCTAGTTGTGGTTCATGAAAAGAGCAGACATGCAATGACACTGCTGGATCCATGTGTGGTTCATGGGAAGAACACACATGCAATGACACTGGTGGATCCATGTGTGGTTTGTGAGAAGAACACACATGCAATGACACTGGTGGATCCATGTGTGGTCTTTGGGAAGAACACACATGCAATGACACTGGTGATATGTGGTCTGTGAGAAGAACACACATCCAATGACTCTAGTTGTGGTTCATGAAAAGAGCAGACATGCAATGACACTGCTGGATCCATGTGTGGTTCATGGGAAGAACACACATGCAATGACACTGGTGGATCCATGTGTGGTGTGTGGGAAGAGCAGACATGCAATGACACTGGTGGATCCAGGTGTGGTTCATGTGAGAAGAATACACATGCAATGACACTGGGTGTGGTTCATGATATGGTTTGTGAGAAGAACACACATGCAATGACATTGGTGGATCCATGTGTGGTCTTTGGGAAGAACACCCATGCAATGACACTGGTGATATGTGGTCTGTGAGAAGAACACACATCCAATGACTCTAGTTGTGGTTCATGAAAAGAGCAGACATGCAATGAGACTCGTGGATGGATGTGTGGTTCATGGAAAGAACACACATGCAATGACACTGGTGGATCCATGTGTGGTTCTTGGGTAGAACACACATACAATGACACTGGGTGTGGTTAATGATATGGTTTGGGAGAAGAACACACATGCAATGACACTGGTGGATCCATGTGTGGTCTTTGGGAAGAACACAAACGCAATGACACTGGTGATATGTGGTCTGTGAGAAGAACAAACATCCAATGACTCTAGATGTGGTTCAGGAAAAGAGCAGACATGCAATGACACTGGTGGATCCATGTGAGGTTCATGGGAAGAACACACATGCGATGACACTGGTGGATCCATGTGTGGTCTGTGAAAAGAGCAGACATGCAATGACACTCGTGGATCCATGTGTGGTTCATTGGAAGAACACACATGCAATGACACTGGGTGTGGTTCATGATATGGTTTGTGAGAAGAACACCCATGCAATGACACTAGTGGATCCATGTGTGGTCTTTGGGAAGAACACACATGCAATGACACTGGTGATATGTGGTCTAACTTTGGTTCATGAAAAGAGCAGACATGCAATGACATTGGTGGATCCATGTGTGGTCTGTGGAAGAACACACATGCAATGACACTGGTGGATCCATGGGTGGTCTGTGGGATGAACACACATGCAATGACACTGGTGGATCCATGTGTGGTTCATGGGAAGAACACACATGCAAGGACACTGGGTGTAATGTGGTCTGTGAAAAGAACAGACATGCAATGACTCTAGCTGTGGTTAATGAGAAGAGCAGACATGCAATGACACCAGTGGATCCATGTGTGGTCTGTGAAAAGAGCAAACATGCAATGACACTGGTGGATCCATGTATGGTTCATGGGAAGAACACACATGCAATGACACTGGTGGATCCATGTGTGGTCTGTGAGAAGAACACACATGCAATGACACTGGGTGTGGTTCATGATATCGTTTGTGAGAAGAACACACATGCAATGACACTGGGTGTGGTTCATGATATGGTTTGTGAGAAGAACACACATGCAATGCCACTGGTGGATCCATGTGTGGTCTTTGGGAAGAACACACATGCAATGACACTGGGTGTGGTTCATGATATGGTTTGTGAGAAGAACACACATGCAATGACACTGGGTGTGGTTCATGATATGGTTTGTGAGAAGAACACACATGCAATGACACTGGGTGTGGTTCATGATATGGTTTGTGAGAAGAACACACATGCAATGACACTGGTGGATCCATGTGTGGTCTTTGGGAAGAACACACATGCAATGACACTGGTGATATGTGGTATGTGAGAAGAACACACATCCAATGACTCTACTTGTGGTTCATGAAAAGAGCAGACATGCAATGACACTAGTGGATCCATGTGTGGTCTATGAAAAGAACACACATGCAATGACACTAGGTGTGGTTCATGATATGGTTTGTGAGAAGAACACACATGCAGTGACACTAGGTGTTGTTCATGATATGGTTTGTGAGCAGAACACACATGCAATGACACTGGGTGTGGTTCATGATATGGTTTGTGGGAAGAAAACACATGCAATGACACTGGTGGATCCATGTGTGGTATGTGAGAAGAAGACACATGCAATGACACTGGGTGTGGTTCATGATATGGTTTGTGAGAAGAACACACATGCAATGACACTGGTGGATCCATGTGTGGTCTTTGGGAAGAACACACATGCAATGACACTGGTGATATGTGGTCTGTGAGAAGAACACACATCCAATGACTCTAGTTGTGGTTCATGAAAAGAGGAGACATGCA
>CAJUXJ010000707.1:0-41705 GCA_910589775.1 Avena eriantha | reverse complement strand
TTGTCTCCTCCGGCCTCTCCGCCTCGACGACCATCTCCTCCGCGTCGACGACCATCTCCGTCGCGCACTACATGCTCAAGGTGAGCTTCCGGTTCGAAGGGACCACCTTCTCGTCCTCCTCCCGCTCTGTACTGAGCTCGCGTCGCGCGCCTGCCCTTCGCCGCCATAGACCACCGTCGTCGCTGCTGCTCCGGCGACCAAAAGCCAGTTGCGCTGCTAGTATCTGGTACGCTTGGACGCGCTCGTCCGAACGCAGCCCCGCGCGCGCCCTCTATCGCTGTCACCGGTGATAACCGACGGTGGCCACTGTGATGATGTCACCGCGGCGGTGGCCGGCGTGGCCCATGGGCCCGTTGACCGCTGACCGCCACGGTGGCATCCGACGTGGCCTCGGGCCCGTCCGTCCGTTGCAGTGGCTAGACCCAGCCCCGGTGAGAAACAACCTAAAAGGTTTTTAAATGGTTTAATAATTTCAGAAATTGGTTTAAATCTTATAAATTCAATAACTAATTATTTATAAGTTAGAAAATATGTATAATATATCAAAATGTCCATAAAATTGAGATCTATTTGTTTAAGCTATAATCATGCATTGTTAAGCAACTTAAATGACAATTTTAATTAGAGAACTAAATCAGCCCCTCATAGGTGTTCCGGGGTTCCCCTGTTCTAGGGTTTGTACCCTTCGGACCCTGTTTAAAATGATCAAGCATGCCCTAGGGTTTCATTTAAGATCTATTTAACTTTTCATATAATCATACTTGCTTGATCATTGCATCGATGCCATGTGTTGATTGTTGTTCTCCCTTTCTTTCCGATGTTTGCTTCTTCCCGGTAGAATACGATACCGACTCCGAGATCGAAGACCGAGATCAACATCATCGAAGCTTGAAGAACAATACTTGATCAACTATAATCAAGTCAAGCACAAGGCTTCCGAAGATCTATATCTGGGTATCAACAAACAAGGCAAGCATAGCCTCACACATAAATGAATCCTATGATTTTGAAAGTATTTCATTCTTGCCATGATGCATACGATTCTACTATGGTATTTTATCGATAGATAGAGTATCCTATCCGTTGCATTATCCCCTATGAGCTTATATTACCCAATCCACTGCTCCTAGCATAACTAGGTTTGGCTTGTGTGCATTTCTCCCCGCGCGCGCGAGCCTTCGCCGTCGCAGTCGACGCCCCCCGCCGCGCCAGCACCGTCCGCCATCGCACGCGCCCGCGTCGGCCGCCACCCCCGTCGCCGCCGCTCGGATCCGCCGCGCGCCAACACCGAAGCCTCCGCTGGTATTTAGTGTATTTAGTTTAGGGTTATTTAGTGTATTTTATAGTTAGTATTAGTTTAGGGTCGTCACCTCGCTGCCGCCAGCCGCCGCTTTCTAGAGCATCCTCCAGTCAGCCACTGTAGCTAGCCCCTCTCATATGCATCCGGGATTTCTCCGAATTAGGGTTTGGACCCCTCGGAACTCGTTTAAAATGATCAAGCATCCCTAGGGTTTTAATTTCATTTGTGTATTTATTTGTGTATTTTTGTATGAATAATATGTATATTTGTGTATGAATCCAAGTCCACTTGAATGTTTACTCTCTTACTCTAGATAATATTATTGTTTTAGAAACGATGGATCCACTTAGTAGAAACCTTGAAGAAGAAGAAATAATGGAGAACATTATCAATGAGGACACCTCACAATATCTGAACTTGGAGAGACATGATGACAGCTCAAGTAGTCATGGAGAAGATGAAGACTCCGGTGAACGCAATTTAGTGATTACAAAGTCCGGCGAGGTATATGCATTGATTAAGCCCCTGCTGACTTCCACCAACAATCTTCTTCTACATGTATTAATTAATGCTTCTTTCTTATTTTAGCCCTCTGGATCGACCAGCCAGCAACCATCTTCTTCTACGAAAAAGAGCAAGCGAGGCGCGAGCCATCGGTTGAAAGATCGTGCAAAGTTCACGATCGAAGCAGTCCGTGTTGATGGCAGGCCGATGGAGCCCAAGAAGGCCGCAGACAAATTTGTACGTCAGGCTGGAGTTCTTGTTAGGGACCAAATCCCAATCATAATTGAATATTGGAATAAGCCAAAGTAGGGCGACGGTACCTTTGTCGATGAAAGATCCAAAGAAACGCTTTGGAATTCGCTGTTGGTAAATTTCACCCTTCCGCCAGAGGAGGATGAAAACAAACCGGTTATAAAGGAAAAGGTCAAAGAGTGGACTCTAAAGAAGATGGCTGAAGCTTTCCACCACTGGAAGACAAAATTGAACAAATTTGTCAAAGCTCGCAAGACTCCAAATTTCCAAGACGCATATTATGCGAAGATAAGACCTCACTGGCGCGAATTTGTGGCATACAAGAAAGGTGCTATAGCTACAAAGAGGTCAGAAACCAATACGCTAAATGCCCAGAAGAAGGAATATCACCAGAGGACAGGGTCAGGTGGCTACATATCTCAGAGGCCTAAGTGGGAGGAAGCTGAGAAGGCCCTGCGCGACAGAGGGATCACACCCTAGACACATGGGTGGGACCTATGTGCAAAGACTTGGTTCTACGGAATCGGGGCAAGGTTGGACCCAGAAACAGGATTGTGTATCTTCCCAACCATCCTTGCCAAACCTGTCACTGAACTCATCACGGCATACGAGGAAACAACCGCCAAGACCTTCCATCCCGACAGAGAGAATGACCAGCTCACACGCGCCATCGGTAAAAAAGAACACCCTAGACATGCACGAGGCACAGGGGGTATGACGTGGAAGGATGGGTTTGCCTAGTGGAGCGACTCTTACAGATGGCGCGGCAGAAAAGAAAAAGAGCGTACAGAGCGGATGACACAGATACAACATGCACTTGTGGCGCTGCATGCGCAAGTGAATGCACAACAGAGCCATCAAGCTACTGGCCCATCTCAGCGGCACGAAGAGCTTGCATTGGAATCTGCCGGCGGCCCAGACTCTGCGCGAAAAAGCAGCGTGGCTTCCACGGAGAACGTGCAGCCCACGCTTGAAATGGCGGGTCCTCGATACCCTGTGGATGAGATCACGGAGAGCGAACACGCTGAGCTGCATGTGAGATTAATGGGCTTATCCATTAAGGTGGCTGTCGGCTATGCCTTACCTCCTGTAGCTAGTGGAACTTACCACTGCCGACCGATTCCAGATGGCTATGCTATTGTCGGGGTGGATGAGGTTGTGAAGGAATATGAGGAAGCACAGCTTGACCATGCTACAGGTGAAGGGGAAACTCAACTCAAATTTGCAGTGAAAACAACCATTCTTTGGAAGAAGGAACACATCGTGCTTCCAAATTGGAGGCCACTGGCACCCCCGCTGTCTCCGCAGCGTCAGCAGTCTGAGCCGCTTCAGCCATCTCCTGTGCAGCAGCCATCTCCGGCGCTTCAGCCATCTCCTGCGCGGCAGCCATCTCCGGCGTGCCAGCCATCTCCTGCCCGTCAGCCATCTCCGGCGCTTCAGCCATCTCCTCAGCGTAAGCGGAAGAGCACTGCCACGAAGAGCATCACTAGCACTGCCACAAAGAAATCCGCAGGAAACCGTACGCCAAAGAGTTCAAAAAACTACGTCCCGCAGCCTTCCGCCAAGCCATTGCCGGTTTTACCGTGGAATCGCAGCGAAGAGGAGACCAATAGGATCTCGGAAGAAGAGGTCAAGAAATTCTTTGCACCTAGACGGGCCGAGCCAAAGGAGAAAATAGATCCGGCGGTGGTGGAGAAGTTTTACAAAAATCTTTTAAAACCTGAAACCCCACTTGTGCCGGACTATGAGCGCCAGATTTTGAAGGCGGATGCAAGGCGCCGTAGGGAGACTGAAAGTAGCAGTCGTGCGGCACCCCAGAAAACAGTTCCCATGCTCAGAGAGCAGGAAAACCAATCATGCGCTCCGCTCCAAGTGTTCGACACACAGGACGCTCCTCCCGTAAATGATTACGAGGCAGAGCTACAAAGAAAGGCCAATGAGATGGGGATGACTTACATTGCATACTTGAACATCATGGGAGACAACTTGCCCAAATGCGATGCCAACCCCATACAGCCATGGAAGTATGGGAAGAATCTCGTCAAGAAAGAGGAGCTCAAGAATCTACCAACAAAGATGCGAAGATTGCACAAGTGGTACCTTGATTTCTGCAAGACGAGAAAGGAAGAATGGATCACGGCGCATATAAGAGATGAGATTTTCTTGTGCGGAGACGACGAGATCGACTTCAACATTGAAGACTTGCATTTTCTATTCAATCAGAAGGAACTCGACAAAGCTGCCATCAGCCTTTATTGTGTGTAAGTACTATTTCTGTATTTTCTATCTCATCTCATTCACTTCATTAATTGCATGTGTATATATATGCTCACCATATATGTATATACTATTATGCAGGAAAAAGGTTATGGAATGCATGAAAGGAGGACCTTTTGACATTGGGTTCGTTGACCCAAATAGAGTTCATGAAGAAGTGGTAAGAACCAAACCCGGGCAAACAGAAGATTTATTGCTAAGGTCTTTACTGAGACAACAAACCAAAAGGGAAATATTATTGCCTTACAACTTATCGTGAGTACTGTTACCCTCTCTTGTACACATTCTGTTTCGGCTTACTCGATGTTAAGTGTAACTGATGATGAGTTATGCGTGCGTAGGTTCCACTCTATTCTGCTAGTCATTCAACCTGACTCAGGAAAAGTCCTTGTCATGGACTCGTTACGAAAAGAAAAAGAGCTATGGGCAGACTTTAGAGAGATGCTCCAGAGGTAATTTCAATCATATTATCGCACTAGATCGGCAACTTTCGTGACAACAAGTAATTAATTACTCCTTTATCCATTTTCTTTGCCGGACAGGGTTTGGAAAAGGTTCACTGGCAGGGCCGTGGGTGAATGGTCAGAAGAACTAAAATTCCATTATATCATGCTTTATTGATTAGTACGGGCAGACCAAAATGTAAGTAATACTAGCTAGCTAGGTCTGCGTATCTCTTTGATTCTGCTTCCAATTCCATTATATCATGCTTTATTGATTATTATTTTGATTGAACTCTCTATACTCATAAAGTGCGCGCATCAGGGACACGGCAATAACTTATGTGCGTACTATGTTTGCGAGTTCATTCGCAACACGATATGTGCAACGGGCCAAACCGCACTAGAACAACTTAGAGTAAGTAAACAAAGTACACAACATTATTTTATTACCATCAATTGTGTTGAGTTTTATTCTTATATATATATTGACCCCATTCTTCATATATATTCAGATCGAACGGATGCGGGACCAACTCCTACCATTTGACCGCATACGAGCCATTCAAGAGGAATTGGCGGGGTTCATACTTGATGAGGTCGTCACGCCTGGCGGAGAACTCTTTAGATATCCACCAAAATGAACGTTGTATATATGCTTCAACGTGTTTGTCTTGTACTTGATGCTTCAACGTTTACGGAGAATACCACACAATGATGATGTTGTGTATAATACTAGTTGCTTAATTATTCATGTACTCGTATGTACCGATGACGATGTATGTGTATACCTCTCCCGATCGATTTCCGCTCCCCCTCACCGTCCCCGCCGCACCGCAGAAATACGCACAGAACGGGGCAGGGGCAGAACTCTGCCGCGGCAGAGATTTAGGTCGTTTTCCTGCTGCGGCAGAGATTTATCTCTTTTTCCCGCCGCGGCACAGAACCTTTAACGAACCGGTGTTAAAGGGGGGGGGGCCTGAGCCCTGCGGCAGCCCCACGCGTGCCACCCTTTAACACCAGTTCGTATAAGAACCGGTGTTAAAGGGGGGGCCCCTTTAACACCGAACCCTCAACAGCGGTTCTACAACAGCTGTTAGAGGGCCTCCCAAACCGGTGTTAGAGGGGGGGGTGTGCACTAGTGTCCATATGTGGTCTATGGAAAGAACACACATGCAATGACACTGGTTGATCCATATGTGGTTTGTGGAAAGAACACACGTGCAATGACTCTGGTGGATCCATGTGTGGTTTGTGGAAAGAACCCACATGCAATGCCATTGGTTAATCCATATGTGGTTTCTGAAAAGAACACGCATGCAATGACTCTAGTGGATCCATGAGTGGTTTGTGGAAAGAACACACATGCAATGCCATTGGTTGATCCATGTGTGGTCTGTGAAAAGAACACACACGCAATCACTCTGGTGGATCCATGTGTGGTTTGTGAAAAGAACAAACATGCAATGAACACTGGTGGATCCATGTGTGGTTTGTTGAAAGAACACACATGCAATGACATTGGTTGATCCATGTGTGGTTTGGGAAAAGAACACACATGCAATGACATTAGTTGATCCATGTGTGGTTTGAGAAAAGAACACACATGCAATGACATTGGTTGATCCATGTGTGGTTTGTGAAAAGAGCACACATGCAATGACTCTAGTTGTTCCATATGTGGTTTGTGGAAAGAACACACATGCAATGACTCTGGTGGATCCATGTGTGATTTATGGAAAGAACACACATGCAATAAAATTGGTGGATCCATATGTGGTTTGTGGAAAGAACACACATACAATGAACACTGGTGGATCCATGTGTGGTTTGTGGAAAGAACACACATGCAATGACATTGGTTGATCCATATGTGGTTTCTGGAAAGAACACACATGCAATGACTCTGGTGGAACCATGTGTGGTTTGTGGAAAGAACACACATGCAATGCCATTGGTTAATCCATATGTGGTTTGAGAGAAGAACACAAATGCAATGACTTTGGTGGATCCATGTGTGATTTGTGGAAAGAACACACATACAATGAACACTAATGGATCCATGTGTGGTTTGTGGAAACAACACACATGCAGTGAACACTGGTGGATCCATATGTGGTTTGTGAAAAGAACACACATGCAATGCAATTAGTGGATCCATGTGTGGTTTGTGGAAAAGAACACAGATGCAATCACATTGGTGGATCCGTATGTGGTTTGTGGAAAGAACACACATGCAATGCCATTGGTTGATCCATGCGGTTTGTGGAAAAGAACACACATGCAATAACATTGGTGGATCCATATGTGGTTTGTGGAAAGAACACACATCGAATGAACACTGTTGGATCCATGTGTGGTTTGTAGAAAGAACACACATGCAATGCCACTTGTTGATCCATATGTGGTTTGTGGAAAGAACACACATACAATGCCATTGGTCGATCCATCTGGTTTGTGGAAAAGAACACACATGCGATGAAATTGGTGGATCCATATGTGGTTTGTGGAAAGAGCACAAATACAATGAACACTGCTGGATCCATGTGTGGTTTGTGGAAAGAACACACATGCAATGCCAGTAGTTGATCCATATGTGGTTTGTGGAAAGAACACACATGCAATGACCATTGGTTGATCCATATGTGGTCTATGGAAAGAACACACATGCAATGACACTGGTTGATCCATATGTGGTTTGTGGATAGAACACACGTGCAATGACTCTGGTGGATCCATGTGTGGTTTGTGGAAAGAACCCACATGCAATGCCATTGATTAATCCATATGTGGTTTGTGAAAAGAACACGCATGCAATGACTCTAGTGGATCCATGAGTGGTTTGTGGAAAGAACACACATGTAATCCCATTGGTTGATCTATGTGTGGTTCGTGAAAAGAACACACATGCAATGACTCTGGTGGATCCATGTGTGGTTTGTAGAAAGAACACACATGCAATGGACGTTGGTGGATCCATGTCCGGTTTGTGGAAAGAACACACATGCAATGAACATTGGTGGATCCATGTGTGGTTTGTGGATAGAACACACATGCAGTGAACACTGGTGGATCCATATGTGGTTTGTGAAAACAACACACATGCAATAACTCTAGTGGATCCATGTGTGGTTTGTGGAAAGAACACACATGCAATACCATTGGTTGATCCATGTGTGGTTTGTGAAAAGAACACACATGCAATGACTCTGGTGGATCCATGTGTGGTTTGTGGAAAGAACACACATGCAATGAACATTGGTGGATCCATGTCTGGTTTGTGGATAGAACACACATGGAGTGAACACTAGTGTATCCATATGTGGTTTGTGAAAACAACACACATGGAATGCCACTGGTTGATCCATATGTGGTTTGTGGAAAGAACACACATGCAATGACTCTAGTGGATCCATATGTGGTTTGTGGAAATAACACACATGCAATGACCACTGGTTGATCATATATGTGGTTTGTGGAAAGAACACACATGCAATGACACTAGTTGCTCCATATGTGGTTTGTGGAAAGAACACACATGCAATGACTCTGGTGGATCCATGTGTGATTTGTGGAAAGAACACACATACAATGAACACTGGTGGATCCATGTGTGGTTTGTGGAAATAACACACATGCAATGACATTGGTTGATCCATATGTGGTTTCTGGAAAGAACACACATGCGATGACTCTGGGGGAACCATGTGTGGTTTGTGGAAAGAACACACATGCAATGCCATTGGTTAATCCATATGTGGTTTGAGAGAAGAACACAAATGCAATGACTCTAGTGGATCCATGTGTGGTTTGTGGAAAGAACAAACATGCAATGCCATTGGTTGATCCATGTGTGGTTTGTGAAAAGAACACACATGCAATGACTCTGGTGGATCCATGTGTGGTTTGTGGAAAGAACACACATGCAATGACACTAGTTGATCCATATGTGGTTTGTGGAAATAACACACATGCAATGACTCTGGTGGATCCATGTGTGATTTATGGAAAGAACACACATGCAATGACATTGGTGGATCCATATGTGGTTTGTGGAAAAACACACATACAATGAACACTGGTGGATCCATGTGTGGTTTGTGGAAAGAACACACATACAATGACATTGGTTGATCCATATGTGGTTTGTGGAAAGAACACACATGCAATGCCATTGGTTGATCCATGTGTGGCTTGTGAAAAGAACACACATGCAATGACTCTGGTGGATCCATGTGTGGTTTGTGGAAAGAACACACATGCAATGAACACTGGTGGATCCATGTGTGGTTTGTGGAAAGAACACACGTGCAATGCCATTGGTTGATCCATGTGTGGTTGGTGAAAAGAACACACATGTAATGACTCTGGTGGATCCATATGTGGTTTGTGGAAAGAAAACACATGCAATGCCATTGGTGGATCCATGTGTGGTTTGTGGAAAAGAACACACATGCAATGACATTTTTGGATCCATATGTGGTTTCTGGAAAGAACACACATGCAATGCCATTCGTTGATCCATCTGGTTTGTGGAAAAGAACACACATGCAATGACATTGGTGGATCCATATGTGGTTTGTGGAAAGAACACACTTACAATGAACACTGGTGGATCCATGTGTGGTTTGTGGAAAGAACACACATGCAATGCCACTGGTTGATCCATGTGTGTTTTGTGGAAAGAACACACACATGCAATGACATTGGTTGATCCATATGTTGTTTGTGGAAAGAACACACATGCAATGACTCTGGTGGATCCATGTGTGGTTTGTGGAAAGAACACACATGCAATGCCATTGGTTAATGCATATGTGGTTTGTGAAAATAACACGCATGCAATGACTCTAGTGGATCCATGAGTGGTTTGAGAAAAGAACACACATGCAATGCCATTGGTGGATCCATGTGTGGTTTGTGGAAAAGAACACAGATGCAATCACATTGGTGGATCCGTATGTGGTTTGTGGAAAGAACACACATGCAATGCCATTGGTTGATCCATGCGGTTTGTGGAAAAGAACACACATGCAATGACATTGGTGGATCCATATGTGGTTTGTGGAAAGAACACACATCGAATAAACACTATTGGATCCATGTGTGGTTTGTAGAAAGAACACACATGCAATGCCACTTGTTGATCCATATGTGGTTTGTGGAAAGAACACACATACAATGCCAATGGTCGATCCATCTGGTTTGTGGAAAAGAACACACATGCGATGAAATTGGTGGATCCATATGTGGTTTGTGGAAAGAGCACAAATACAATGAACACTGCTGGATCCATGTGTAGTTTGTGGAAAGAACACACAGGCAATGCCAGTAGTTGATCCATATGTGGTTTGTGGAAACAACACACATGCAATGACCATTGGTTGATCCATATGTGGTCTACGGAAAGAACACACATGCAATGACCCTGGTTGATCCATATGTGGTTTCTGGAAAGAACACACGTGCAATGACTCTGGTGGATCCATGTGTGGTTTGTGGAAAGAACCCACATGCAATGCCATTGGTTAATCCATATGTGGTTTGTGAAAAGAAAACGCATGCAA
The DNA here is from genome assembly GCA_910589775.1 of Avena eriantha. NCBI lineage: Eukaryota > Viridiplantae > Streptophyta > Magnoliopsida > Poales > Poaceae > Avena > Avena eriantha. Next base: position 31,365 of record CAJUXJ010000707.1, on the reverse strand, counting down.
TGACTCTAGTGGATCCATGAGTGGTTTGTGGAAAGAACACACATTCAATCCCATTGGTTGATCCATGTGTGGTTCGTGAAAAGAACACGCATGCAACGACTCTGGTGGATCCATGTGTGGTTTGTAGAAAGAACACACATGCAATGGACGTTGGTGGATCCATGTCCGGTTTGTGGAAAGAACACACATGCAATGAACATTGGTGGATCCATGTGAGGTTTGTGGATAGAACACACATGCTGTGAACACTGGTGGATCCATATGTGGTTTGTGAAAACAACACACATGCAATAACTCTAGTGGATCCATGTGTGGTTTGTGAAAAGAACACACATGCAATGACTCTGGTGGATCCATGTGTGGTTTGTGGAAAGAACACACATGCAATGAACATTGGTGGATCCATGTCTGGTTTGTGGATAGACCACACATGGAGTGAACACTAGTGGATCCATATGTGGTTTGTGAAAACAACACACATGGAATGCCACTGGTTGATCCATATGTGGTTTGTGGAAAGAACACACATGCAATGACTCTAGTGGATCCATATGTGGTTTGTGGAAATAACACACATGCAATTACCACTGGTTGATCATATATGTGGTTTGTGGAAAGAACACACATGCAATGACCACTGGTTGATCATATATGTGGTTTGTGGAAAGAACACACATGCAATGACACTGGTTGTTCCATATGTGGTTTGTGGAAAGAACACACATGCAATAACATTGGTGGATCCATATGTGGTTTGTGGAAAGAACACACATACAATGAACACTAGTGGATCCATGTGTGGTTTGTGGAAATAACACACATGCAATGACATTGGTTGATCCATATGTGGTTTCTGGAAAGAACACACATGCGATGACTCTGGTGGAACCATGTGTGGTTTGTGGAAAGAACACACATGCAATTCCATTGGTTAATCCATATGTGGTTTGAGAGAAGAACACAAATGAAATGACTCTAGTGGATCCATGTGTGGTTTGTGGAAAGAACAAACATGCAATGCCATTGGTTGATCCATGTGTGGTTTGTGAAAAGAACACACATGCAATGACTCTGGTGGATTCATGTGTGGTTTGTGGAAAGAACACACATGCAATGACACTAGTTGATCCATATGTGGTTTGTGGAAAGAACACACATGCAATGACTCTGGTGGATCCATGTGTGATTTGTGGAAAGAACACACATGCAATGACATTGGTGGATCCATATGTGGTTTGTGGAAAAACACACATACAATGAACACTCGTGGATCCATGTGTGGTTTGTGGAAAGAACACACATACAATGACATTGGTGGATCCATATGTGGTTTGTGGAAAGAACACACATGCAATGCCATTGGTTGATCCATGTGTGGCTTGTGAACACACATGCAATGACTCTGGTGGATCCATGTGTGGTTTGTGGAAAGAACACACATGCAATGCCACTGGTTGATCCATGTGTGGTTTCTGGAAAGAACACACATGCAATAACTCTGGTGGAACCATGTGTGGTTTGTGGAAAGAAGACACATGCAATGCCATTGGTTAATCCATATGTGGTTTGAGAGAAGAACACAAATGCAATGACTCTAGTGGATCCATATGTGGTCTGTGGAAACAACACACATGCAATGCCATTGGTTGATCCATGTGTGGTTTGTGAAAATAACACACATGCAATGACTCTGGTGGATGCATGTGTGGTTTGTGGAAAGAACACACATGCAATGACACTAGTTGATCCATATGTGGTTTGTGGAAAGAACACACATGCAATGACTCTAGTGGATCCATATGTGGTTTGTGGAAAGAACACACATGCAATGCCAGTAGTTGATCCATATGTGGTTGGTGGAAAGAACACACATGCAATGACCATTGGTTGATCCATATGTGGTCTACGGAAAGAACACACATGCAATGACCCTGGTTGATCCATATGTGGTTTGTGGAAAGAACACACGTGCAATGACTCTGGTGGATCCATGTGTGGTTTGTGGAAAGAACCCACATGCAATGCCATTGGTTAATCCATATGTGGTTTGTGAAAAGAACACGCATGCAATGACTCTAGTGGATCCATGAGTGGTTTGTGGAAAGAACACACATGCAATCCCATTGGTTGATCCATGTGTGGTTCGTGAAAAGAACACACATGCAATGACTCTGGTGGATCCATGTGTGGTTTGTGGAAAGAACACACATGCAATGAACGTTGGTGGATCCATGTGTGGTTTGTGGAAAGAACACACATGCAATGAACGTTGGTGGATCCATGTGTGGTTTGTGGAAAGAACACACATGCAATGAACATTGGTGGATCCATGTGTGGTTTGTGGATAGAACACACATGCAGTGAACACTGGTGGATCCATATGTGGTTTGTGAAAACAACACACATGCAATAACTCTAGTGGATCCATGTGTGGTTTGTGGAAAGAACACACATGCAATACCATTGGTTGATCCATGTGTTGTTTTTGAAAAGAACACACATGCAATGACTCTGGTGGATCCAAGTGTGGTTTGTGGAAAGAACACACATACAATGAACATTGGTGGATCCATGTGTGGTTTGTGGATAGAACACACATGGAGTGAACACTAGTGGATCCATATGTGGTTTGTGAAAAGAACACACATGGAATGCCACTGGTTGATCCATATGTGGTTTGTGGAAAGAACACACATGCAATGACTCTAGTGGATCCATATGTGGTTTGTGGAAAGAACACACATGCAATGACCACTGGTTGATCATATATGTGGTTTGTGGCAAGAACACACATGCAATAACACTAGTTGTTCCATATGTGGTTTGTGGAAAGAACACACATGCAATAACATTGGTGGATCCATATGTGGTTTGTGGAAAGAACACACATACAATGAACACTGGTGGATCCATGTGTGGTTTGTGGAAAGAACACACATGCAATGCCACTGGTTGATCCATGTGTGGTTTCTGGAAAGAACACGCATGCAATAACTCTGGTGGAACCATGTGTAGTTTGTGGAAAGAACACACATGCAATGCCATTGGTTAATCCATATGTGGTTTGAGAGAAGAACACAAATGCAATGACTCTAGTGGATCCATATGTGGTCTGTGGAAACAACACACATGCAATGCCATTGGTTGATCCATGTGTGGTTTGTGAAAATAACACACATGCAATGACTCTGGTGGATGCATGTGTGGTTTGTGGAAAGAACACACATGCAATGACACTAGTTGATCCATATGTGGTTTGTGGAAAGAACACACATGCAATGACTCTGGTGGATCCATGTTTGATTTGTGGAAAGAACACACATGCAATGACATTGGTGGATCCATATGTGGTTTGTGGAAAGAACACACATACAATGAACAACGGTGGATCCATGTGTGGTTTGTGGAAAGGACACACATACAATGACATTGGTTGATCCATATGTGGTTTGTGGAAAGAACACACATGCAATGCCATTGGTTGATCCATGTGTGGTTTGTGAAAATAACACACATGCAATGACTCTGGTGGATCCATGTGTGGTTTGTGGAAAGAACACACATGCAATGAAAACTAGTGGATCCATGTGTGGTTTGTGGAAAGAAAACACATGCAATGCCATCGGTTGATCCATGTGTGGTTTGTGAAAAGAACACACATGTAATGACTCTGGTGGATCCATATGTGGTTTGTGTAAAGAAAACACATGCAATCCCATTGGTGGATCCATGTATGGTTTGTGGAAAAGAACACACATGCAATGACATTTTTGGATCCATATGTGGTTTGTGGAAAGAACACACATGCAATTCCATTGTTTGATCCATCTGGTTTGTGGAAAAGAACACACATGCAATGACATTGGTGGATCCATATGTGGTTTGTGGAAAGAACACACTTACAATGAACACTGGTGGATCCATGTGTGGTTTGTGGAAAGAACACACATGCAATTCCACTGGTTGATCCATGTGTGTTTTGTGGAAAGAACACACACATGCAATGACACTGGTTGATCCATATGTGGTTTGTGGAAAGAACACACGTGCAATGACTCTGGTGGATCCATGTGTGGTTTGTGGAAAGAACACACATGTAATGCCATTGGTTAATGCATATGTGGTTTGTGAAAAGAACACGCATGCAATGACTCTAGTGGATCCATGAGTGGTTTGTGAAAAGAACACACATGCAATGCCATTGGTGGATCCATGTGTGGTTTGTGGAAAAGAACACAGATGTAATCACATTGGTGGATCCGTATGTGGTTTGTGGAAACAACACACATGCAATGCCATTGGTTGATCCATGCGGTTTGTGGAAAAGAACACACATGCAATGACATTGGTGGATCCATATGTGGTTTGTGGAAAGAACACACATCGAATGAACACTGTTGGATCCATGTGTGGTTTGTAGAAAGAACACACATGCAATGCCACTTGTTGATCCATATGTGGTTTGTGGAAAGAACACACATACAATGCCATTGGTCGATCCATCTGGTTTGTGGAAAAGAACACACATGCGATGAAATTGGTGGATCCATATGTGGTTTGTGGAAAGAGCACAAATACAATGAACACTGCTGGATCCATGTGTAGTTTGTGGAAAGAACACACATGCAATGCCAGTAGTTGATCCATATGTGGTCTACGAAAAGAACACACATGCAATGACACTAGTTGATCCATATGTGGTTTGTGGAAAGAACACACGTGCAATGACTCTGGTGGATCCATGTGTGGTTTGTGGAAAGAACCCACATGCAATGCCATTGGTTAATCCATATGTGGTTTGTGAAAAGAACACGCATGCAATGACTCTAGTGGATCCATGAGTGATTTGTGGAAAGAACAAACATGCAATCCCATTGGTTGATCCATGTGTGGTTCGTGAAAAGAACACACATGCAATGACTCTGGTGGATCCATGAGTGGTTTGTGGAAAGAACACACATGCAATCCCATTGGTTGATCCATGTGTGGTTCGTGAAAAGAACACACATGCAATGACTCTGGTGGATCCATGTGTGGTTTGTGGAAAGAACACACATGCAATGAACGTTGGTGGATCCATGTGTGGTTTGTGGAAAGAACACACATGCAATGAACATTGGTGGATCTATGTGTGGTTTGTGGATAGAACACACATGCAGTGAACACTGGTGGATCCATATGTAGTTTGTGAAAACAACACACATGCAATAACTCTAGTGGATCCATGTGTGGTTTGTGGAAAGAACACACAAGCAATACCATTGGTTGATCCATGTGTGGTTTGTGAAAAGAACACACATGCAATGACTCTGGTGGATCCATGTGTGGTTTGTGGAAAGAACACACATGCAATGAACATTGGTGGATCCATGTGTGGTTCGTGGATAGAACACACATGGAATGAACACTAGTGGATCCATATGTAGTTTGTGAAAAGAACACACATGGAATGCCACTGGTTGATCTATATGTGGTTTGTGGAAAGAACACACATGCAATGACTCTAGTGGATCCATATGTAGTTTGTGGAAAGAACACACATGCAATGACCACTGGTTGATCATATCTGTGGTTTGTGGAAAGAACACACATGCAATAACACTAGTTGTTCCATATGTGGTTTCTGGAAAGAACACACATGCAATGACTCTAGTGGATCCATGTGTGATTTGTGGAAAGAACACACATGCAATAACATTGGTGGATCCATATGTGGTTTGTGGAAAGAACACACATACAATGAACACTGGTGGATCCATGTGTGGTTTGTGGAAAGAACACACATGCAATGACATTGGTTGATCCATATGTGGTTTCTGGAAAGAACACACATGCAATGACTCTGGTGGAACCATGTGTGGTTTGTGGAAAGAACACACATGCAATGCCATTGGTTAATCCATATGTGGTTTGAGAGAAGAACACAAATGCAATGACTCTAGTGGATCCATGTGTGGTTTGTGGAAACAACACACATGCAATGCCATTGGTTGATCCATGCGTGGTTTGTGAAAAGAACACACATGCAATGCCTCTGGTGGATCCATGTGTGGTTTGTGGAAAGAAAACACATGCAATGACACTAGTTGATCCATATGTGGTTTGTGGAAAGAACACACATGCAATGACTCTGGTGGATCCATGTGTGATTTGTGGAAAGAACACACATGCAATGACATTGGTGGATCCATATGTGGTTTGTGGAAAGAACACACATACAATGAACACTGGTGGATCCATGTGTGGTTTGTGGAAAGAACACACATCCAATGACATTGGTTGATCCATATGTGGTTTGTGGAAAAAACACACATGCAATTCCATTGGTTGATCCATGTGTGGTTTGTGAAAAGAACACACATGCAATGACTCTGGTGGATCCATGTGTGGTTTGTGGAAAGAACACACATGCAATGAACACTAGTGGATCCATGTGTGGTTTGTGGAAAGAACACACATGCAATGCCATTGGTTGATCCATGTGTGGTTTGTGAAAAGAACACACATGTAATGACTCTGGTGGATCCATATGTGGTTTGTGGAAAGAAAACACATGCAATGCCATTGGTGGATCCATGTATGGTTTGTGGAAAAGAACACACATGCAATGACATTTTTGGATCCATATGTGGTTTGTGGAAATAACACACATGCAATTCCATTGGTTGATCCATCTGGTTTGTGGAAAAGAACACACATGCAATGACATTGGTGGATCCATATGTGGTTTGTGGAAAGAACACACTTACAATGAACAATGGTGGATCCATGTGTGGTTTGTGGAAATAACACACATGCAATGCCACTGGTTGATCCATGTGTGTTTTGTGGAAAGAACACACACATGCAATGACACTGGTTGATCCATATGTGGTTTGTGGAAAGAATGAACATGCAATGACTCTGGTGGATCCATGTGTGGTTTGTGGAAAGAAAACACATGTAATGCCATTGGTTAATGCATATGTGGTTTGTGAAAAGAACACGCATGCAATGACTCTAGTGGGTCCATGAGTGGTTTGTGGAAAGAACACACATGCAATGCCATTGGTTGATCCATGTGTGGTTTGTGAAAAGAACACACACGCAATCACTCTAGTGGATCCATGTGTGGTTTCTGGAAAGAACACACATGCAATGAACACTGGTGGATCCATGTATGGTTTGTGGAAAGAACACACATGCATGACATTGGTTGATCCATGTGTGGTTTCTGAAAAGAACACACATGCAATGACTCTGGTGGATCCATATGTGGTTTGTGGAAAGAACACACATGCAATGAACATTGGTGGAGCCATATGTGGTTTGTGGAAAGAACACACATGCAATGACCACTGGTTGATCCATATGTGGTCTGTGGAAATAACACACATGCAATGACACTAGTTGATCCATATGTGGTTTGTGGAAATAACACACATGCAATGACTCTGGTGGATCCATGTGTGATTTATGGAAAGAACACACATGCAATGACATTGGTTAATCCATATGTGGTTTGTGAGAAGAACACGAATGCAATGACTTTAGTGGATCCATGTGTGGTTTGTGGAAAGAACACACATGCAATGCCATTGGTTGATCCATGTGTGGTTTGTGAAAAGAACACACATGTAATGACTTTGGTGGATCCATGTGTGATTCGTGGAAAGAACACACATGCAATGAACACTAGTGGATCCATGTGTGGTTTGTGGAAACAACACACATGCAGTGAACACTGGTGGATCCATATGTGGTTTGTGAAAAGAACACACATGCAATGCCATTGGTGGATCCATGTGTGGTTTGTGGAAAAGAACACAGATGCAATGACATTGGTGGATCCGTATGTGTTGGGGATATACTTTCCAGGTATCCTCAACATTCCTCACTGACCAGGGTGGCCCACTTCGGGTTAGAGCTTTGCTTCACGGGCGGCCCAGTTAGAGAGAGAAGACGGAGTCTCATCCGGCTACGGGAAGGCCCCGAAGACTTACCGACTTAGGCCCATAATGTTACTTGTAGTTCAAGATGTACTCTGTAACCAACTCTTAGTCGTAGCTGGATTGATCTCTCCTGTAAACCCTAGGCCGGATATCTATATAAGCCGTCCTAGGGAGAGCCTTTAGGGCAACACCAGACGACCAATAGTCTACAATCTCAACTCGCACAGGCTAAACCCTTGTAACCCATATTCCGGCTTTGCCGTATTACTGGATTGATAACAGGAGTAGGGTCTGTCCAAAGCCGGCGGATTCGAACCTGGGTAAACTTGTGTGCTCACCGTCTCGGAACACCGTACGCCTCACACCCCTCTCTTCCGCACGCCTCGAGGACCCCCTCATGGCTTACTTGTCATCAATCCACCGTGGGGCAAGTGAGCTTTGGATCTACGTTCCGAGCGGAATCTGCAAGAACCGGAATTGGCGAGACCATAGCCGTCGGTCGTATCCTCTACGCCAGCGACGTCCCTCTCCTCGTTCTCGACAAGACTTGGATTCCGGCTAGGGAGGCCGTGACTGCTTATACAATCATGTCTTTTGGCGAGATCGATGTTTACATCGGTTTTGCTGAACCTGCCCAACCCACCCTAGCGGTGATGATAGAGGCAGAAGAAATTTCTGGGTCCCTTTTGTCCGCGGAGGCGGCAGAGTTCTCAATATTTCCAGGCCAACTCGCCTGAAGGATGTACAAAGATTAACTGGTTGCATCGCCGCGGTCAGTCGATTTGTAAGCCGGCTTGGTGAAAGAGCCGCACCATTATACAAACTCCTGAAGAAAACCAAGGATTTTGTCTGGACTGACGAAGCCGAAGCTGCACTACAAGACCTGAAGAATGTACTCTCATCTGCTCCTATCCTTGCAGCACCGGAACCTCAGGAATCGATGTTGCTTTACATTGCTGCGACAAATAGGGTTGTCAGTATAGTTATGGTGGTGGAGAGACCAGAAGAAAACCAGAAGCACCTGGTGCAGCGTCCGACGTACTTTGTCAGCGAGGTCCTGACAAAATCAAAACAGCGATATCCGCACTATAAAAAGTTGGCTTACGGTGTTTTTCTGGCATCTCGTAAGTTACGACACTATTTTCAGGAGCACCCAATTACCGTGGTGAGCAAATCTCCCATGAGAGATATAATCAATAATAGCGATGCTACAGGACGCGTCGCCAAATGGGGCATAGAGCTTGCAGCTTTCGATATTGAGTACAAACCCCGGACAGCAATCAAATCCCAGACCTTGCCGACTTTGTCGCTGATTGGACAGAGACCAAGGAGAACATGGTCCTCCTGGAGTCGGAATATTGGACCCTCTTTTTTGATGGATCCAAGGCTAAGGGGGCTCGGGGGCTGGCGTGGTGCTCAAATCACCCCAAGGAGGTAAACTTTTATATGTGCTGCAGATCCACTTCACAGCGACAAACAACATTGCTGAGTATGAAGCTCTGCTGCATGGAATCCGGATGCTAAGGATATTGGCATCCGACGTTTGATGTGTTATGCAGATTCGGATCTTGTTGCTCAGCAAGTGTCGGATATTTGTAATGCAAATAAGCACATGGCAGCATATAAAGCTGTCATGGATGATCTATCTAAATCATTCGAGGGGTTTGAAGTTCAACACGTCCCTCGAGCAAAAAACGAGAAAGCAGATGCACTATCTCGAATAGGTTCTGCGCGGAAAGAGGTTCCGGATGGCGCATTTTTAGAGCACCTCAAAGTTCCCTCGATAAAGGGAGTAGATGAGGACTATCCGACCAAATCCGACTCATCTTTAATAGCAGTTCTGGCTATAATTCCTAGCTGGACTCAACCCTACATTGATTACTTGGTAGATGGCAAATTACCCGAAGACGAGGTGTTGAGTCGGCAGATTATCCGACGAGCAAAAGCCTATACTATTGTTAAAGGTGAGCTCCATAAGCGGAGTGTTTCTGGGGTTTTTCAGCGCTGTGTATCTCTGGAAGAAGGAGTGGAAATCTTAATAGAAATCCACGAAGGCGAGTGGGGTCACCACGCTGCAGCCAAATCTTTAGTGGTAAAAGCTTTTCGACATAGTTTTTTCTGGCTTACAGCTCAAGCAGATGCCGAACGATTAGTCAAGACATGCAAAGGCTACCAAAAGTACGCCAAGCAAGCTCATGTTCCGGCTGATCAGCTGCGAACAATACCTATAACATGGCCTTTTGCGGTCTGGGGGCTTGATATGGTAGGACCTTTTAAACGAGCTCCAAGTGGATTTACTCACCTCTTAGTGATGGTGGATAAATTCACGAAATGGATCGAGGCTAAACCTGTCACTAGTTGTGATGGAGCAACAGCCAAAAGATTTGTTGAGAATGTTATAATCCGATATGGTTATCCGCATAGCATTATCACGGACAACGGGAGTAACTTTTCAATGGGAGAGTTGGTTGAATTCTGCGACGAGCAAAATATCTGGCTTGACATTGCATCAGTCGTACATCCATAGGCTAACGGACAAGTCGAAAGAGCAAATGGTTTAATTCTACAAGGCTTGAAACCAAGACTCGAAGCACCACTGAAACGTGCTGCGGGGGCTTGGGCAGAGGAACTACCCTCTGTAATTTGGAGTTTGCGAACAACTCCGAACAGGTCAACAGGATATACACCTTTCTTCTTGGTCTATGGCGCCGAAGCAGTTCTTCCTAGTGATTTGATTCATACTTCTCCTAGAGTGGCCGCGTATATTGAAGAAGATGCTGAGATTTCTCGACAAAATGATCTCGACTTAGTCGAAGAAGTTCGCGTCGTTGCTGAAATGAGATCTACAGCCTATTAGCAGAATTTACGCAAGTATCATAGCCAGAGAGTCCAAACTAGATCTTTCAATAAAGGTGATTTGGTTCTCCGGCTTGTGCAACAAAGAAAGCACAAACTTTCCCCAATATGGGAAGGGCCCTTTTTGGTTAGTCGAGTATTGCACAATGGGTCGTACTACTTAACTGACATGAGGCCAGTCAAAGAAAGACCTGCTACTAAGAAGAGAAAAAGAGCTGGAGGCAGTACAAATCCGGAAGAATTAGACAGACCATGGAATATTTCTCAGCTACGTCCCTTTTATTCTTAGTTTTATATTTCTTTGTAATTATACATATGTACATGCTGTGTGAGAAATAAAAGTTTTGGTTACCTCAAAGTTTTCCTGAGAAGTTTTTACCATCTTATTTCCTAATGATCATGTCATAGTCGAAAATCCCAGAATGCTTGAAAGTACTTTATGCTCATGTTTGTTCTGGTTTAGATTTCCGATTCTAAAACTGCTACCTTCGGGTATAACTCTAAAAAACTCTAGTCTTTACTTGGGTTATTTGTCTGATTGCTGGATGCGGGTATCTTCCGAGTAGTGAATTGTTGGTACTGGAAGCCGTCTTTGTTTCCGAGTTTAAACTGGTTTAGCAATTGAGCTCCGTTGCTCGGCAAGGTTTCCGGCTGAAGGTTTAGCCGGCTCACAAAAGGGACGAGGAGGAAAGCCAGATAAATGATAAGTAGAGGCGGAAAATTCCAAGTGCTTATGCAAACATTTCAGGCACACAAATAATCTAAGACAAAAGTGCTGAATAGATAAAAAACTTGGCACTAGCAAAAATCATAGTACTTAATATTTACAATCGCATCAGGTTTTTTCCAGAATAATACATAAGTTTTCTGGTCTATGATGCAGGTGGAGATGAAGGATCTGCCGGCTCGCTAGCTACTCCGCCTTGGTATCTTGCCGAGATGTCCGAATCCGAGATGGTCTATTCATCGTCGAAAACTTCTTCGGCATCTTCTGGAGGAGGTGGCGGAGTATCCACGCGGGTGAAGAAGGGCGTCTCGTAGCTGGTCAGATCAGCTACGTGACACCCATATCCGGCGCAGGAGTGCATGATAGCGTGAAGGTCTTGCTCATGGCCGTCTTCGTCTACTTTGCAGTACCCTCTGGTCACTTGCCATATCTCCATGTTTCCATGGTGGCTCATGACCATGGTGAGAGCGTTCTGCGCAGCGGTCCGCGCGTAGGACATGTTCCAGTCCCGAACAAGCTGCGGCATCTCCTTGGCCTTCTCCCGCACTTGGAAGTCCGACATGCTTGGCATGTCCGGAATCCTAAGAGATTCGCCAATGTCCTCAAGAGACTAGCGATAGTCGTGAATGAGATCACCGACTTGAGTAAGCCGGTGAGTGCGGGGTTCGGACGTGGAGGAGTCCGTCAAGTTCAGAGGACCTACACACAAAACAAGTCAATGAAAATCCGACATTGATGAAAGTCGAAGAAAGAATAAATGAGATAGATAGAACATACCAAGAATGACGTCGTCAATCTTGGCTTTCTCCTCCCGAAGACTCTGGAGTTCAGCCCGGAGCGCCTGGGAGATATCCTTCTCTCTGCCAACCTCATTCTTGAGGTCCGAGATAACCTTATCTTGAGCGGCAATCTTGAGATCGCTCTCTTCAGTGGCCATGGAGGAGGACTCGAGGACTTGAGCTATGCTCCTTTCATGATCAGCCTTAAGCTTATCCAGCTCTTGGCGAAGTCCCTTGTTCTCCACCACTAAGGTTTTGAGGTTCTCGGCCTCTTCAATCATAGCGATGGATTGTTTCACCAATGCTATAAGTCAAAAAGAACAACAGTTCAGAAAAATTCGATATTGGAAAAGTAAAAAAAGACGAGGTTTGAATATCGAAATGTTACCTCCGGCTTCATCCTTGGCTAGCTTGAGCTCAGTATTTTTAAGCCGGAGAGCTTTGATTTCTCTCCGCTTATCACAGACATTTTTTAACAATTCCTGGTTATAGGAATACACTTTCTGTAAGTCAGAATACCCAAAGTCAGAAAGCTACTTAAGACTCGGGCTAATATTTTTTGCTAAATATCAGCACGAGCCTTAGGGGCTACACTAATTCGTTCTTTGGCATCCTAATGAAAGCATAAACTCGGATTTCTATATCCTACTTCATGCTTGGGGCTAGAGGATATGATATAACATAAGGTAAAAAACAAGAGTTGGAATTCCGACTTACATATTGCTCGCGGGTGAGTTTGTCTAAACCCGCGTTCACCTCAACTGCCACCTTCTCGGCGAGAGTAAGAGGAATTACTGGGGCTGTTGGAAGCTCTCCAGTCGTGATCCTCTTGTCGCGAATGCGGACTTGGGCGAGAAGGTCAGAAAACTTGACGTCCTCTGCTTCTTGCGCTTCCTCTTCGGGAGATAGATAGCTTTTGTCCAGGACTTGCCTGGCCAGCCGCTGGATCTCCTCTACAGATTTCCGGGATAAGCCAAACTTGGCAAGTCCGGGATTGCTGAGGAGGTTATCGGTGAAGACTTCAGCCGAGGGATCATTACCTGGAGATGGTTCACCCTTATCTTGAGATGACGCACCCACGGTGACGTCAGTGTGCGATCCAAGGATCACAGGCGCCGTTGGAGGAGCCGGATCTTCTGCAACAACCAGAGAAGGAGTAATCGTCGGTGTTGCAGAAGGTTGAGGGGCAGGAGTCGAAGGAGCCATGATAGGGGAAGCTGTGGTAAGCTTCATCTGTCGCAGGGGCTTTGCAGGAATCCCCTTCCCCTTACCCTTGATGAGAGGCTTTTCTCTGAGAGTGTAATAAAGTCGGAAACATTACATCTCAGAAAGAAATTCGAGAAAGGTACAAAGGCGGAAATTGTGAATGAAATTTACCTCTTCACAACGGGCACTTCCTTTGTGCCTACTGCCACTGTCGGAGCTTTGCGCTTCCTGAGCGCAAGGTCCGGCAATGGGACCACTTCAGCTTCCTGAGAAAACTCAGGAGGATATCCTTCGAGTGGAGCAAGCTCCGACTCGGGGAGTTCGGCAAGCTGAAAACAAGAAAACATATCAGCATTGCAATGTATGACTTAAAAGATTGAAACACGTAAAAGGTGTACTGATGGAAGCTTACCGCTACCACGGGGTTTTCTGCCGTGTGCATGTCCAGAGAGATCTCCGGAATTTTTCTCTCGATCCGCTCTTTAATCAGCCATTTGATCTGGCTTATATAGCCTTGGCTGGTATAGGCCTTGGGGCTGATGCGGAGAGAATCTTTTTTGGAAGACGTGATGGAGTGCATCAATCTATCCCCATGGTACTGAAGTGGCTGGATCCGATGTGCGACCCAGTACTGAACTAAATCGGATCCCCTCAGACCCTTGTGCTTGATAAGATATTCGATACGCCTCTTAGCGAGGATCAGATCGTCCGTAAGAGCCGGAGCAGCCTCATCCCAGGAAGGCTGGGCTATGGCGGCTCCGTCGACAAAAGCCGGCAAAGCAGTAGCTTTGCCGGGAGCCGGAATATCCCTATGATAGAAAAAGGTGGCTGGCCATTGTTTGACCGAGTCACTGGCAGCAATTTTGGGATAGGACCGGTCTCGTCTTACAGAAAAACTAATAGTACCGGTGATATAAGGAACACCGGAGGTAATAGAATTTCTCCGAACATGGAAGTAATACCGGAAAAGAAGCAAACTCGGCCTAATGCCGAGAAAGCCCTCGCAAAGCGCAGCAAACACGCTCATCTCTAGAAGGGAGTTGGGAGGAAGATTATGGAGTTGAACTCCATAATGGTCAATCACCTCGGAGAAGAACTCCGAGGGAGGAAAAGACAAACCTCGGTCCAGATGGGTGCCGAAGTGGACGCGCTCGCCCTTGCGCGGATTGGGGATGGTTTCGCCAGAACCGCTCCGCCAGTCGCCGGCGGCGAGAAGCCCCTCCTTCTCCACGTTCTTAAGCGCCGCCTCGTCGAGGGCGCAAGGGATCCAGATTCCCCGGAAACTTTCTTTTTCTGCAGCTACTTCTGCCGATGTTGCCGCCGTCGCCGCCAGAGAGGAAGAAGAGGATGAAGCCATTTCTCTCTGGTGGAAAGGGATGACCCTAAAGTGGCAGCGCTAGGAGCTCTGTGGGAGGAAAACGAAAGGGCACTGGGAGCGCTCGAGATTTGGGAAGAAAGGAACGGCGAAAGGGAGGTGGAAAGGAGAAGAAAAATCTAGACCCCTTATATCTACCTACATGTGCCAAGATTCGTGCAAACGCTATAGTGTAACTACCACGCGTCGTGGAAAGAACTGGGAAGGGCCCGCGCGATGATTACGTCACCTCGATCTCCACGCACGCATTGAAACGGCGCCTCGGTTCCGCGAACTACGGACCCACCAACGGTCATGCTGACGGAACGTCTGTTAGATGACGCAACTGGACCATGCTTGTGTCAGGTGGCGTTAGAGACCAAGTTTTCCGGCTTAGTTTAAAAAGCGAGCTGGAAAATCTGACTAACTAATTGAAAGGTCCGACTTACTTTTGAAGACCCGGATCATACTTTTTGTTATAAAGTTTCAGGAACCCTTCAAGATTCTGCAAGCTGAAGATCAAGCTAGACGATGATAAAATCTGACTTTGGATATTGGAGGCCTCCGGGGGCTACTGTTGGGGATATACTTTCTGGGTATCCTCAACGTTCCTCACTGACCAGGGTGGCCCACTTCAGGTTAGAGCTTTGCTTCACGGGCGGCCCAGTTAGAGAGAGAAGACGGAGTCTCATCCGGCTATGGGAAGGCCCCGAAGACTTACCGACTTAGGCCCATAATGTTACTTGTAGTTCAAGATGTACTCTGTAACCAACTCTTAGTCGTAGCCGGATTGATCTCTCCTGTAAACCCTAGGCCGGATATCTATATAAGCCGTCCTAGGGAGAGCCTTTAGGGCAACACCAGACGACCAATAGTCTACAATCTCAACTTGCACAGGCTAAACCCTTGTAACCCATATTCCGGCTTTGCCGTATTACTGGATTGATAGCAGGAGTAGGGTCCGTCCAAAGCCGGCGGATTCGAACCTGGGTAAACTTGTGTGCTCACCGTCTCAGAACATCGTACGCCTCACACCCCTCTCTTCCGCACGCCTCGAGGACCCCCTCATGGCGTACTTGCCAATCCGACGACAGTATGTGGTTTGTGGAAAGAACACACATGCAATGCCATTGGTTGATCCATGCGGTTTGTGGAAAAGAACACACATGCAATGACATTGGTGGATCCATATGTGGTGTCAGGGGGATGATCCCCAGGTACCCCCAACCGAATAAGAAACCAGACAGTCGGATCGCTTCCGGCTGACCAGATGCAGCCGGACAAGGCAAGACAGGCCGGCTATCCCCCGGTAGCCAGATCAGCAAGAGGCAGCCGGATAGGGTGACGTCAGCCGGACTCAATCAAGGGGACAGGGCGACGTGTGTATCAGTGCACGGTACGCCCTGTACGGTGACAAGACTGGCAACTACCCGGCCATACTGAAGACTTTGCGTGGGTGACGCAGGAACAGTGGCCGGTGCTGACGACAGGCTTGCACGTCGTCCACTGTGCCTATGATAGCCATACCGCTCGTACTCCGACACGACAAGCCATACCGGACACTGTAGATGACTAGTCGGCTGGGACCCACCTGTGGGGCCTGCCAGTTGGACTGGTCAGTGAGACCTTTGCCTCTCTGCCTATATAAGGAGATGCAAGGCCTCAGCAGAAAGGGTTGGTCTCACCGCATTTAAGGAAGTAGCTAGCGCATACAGCTCAAGGAGCACTTGTAGTTCCAGTATTCCAGATAGTCAGATCCGGCAGGAGTAGGGGTTTTACCTCACCACGAGGGCCCCGAACCTGGGTACTTCTTGTGTCCCGCTACGCTCGCTTGTATCCAATCCCGCCCGCGGACGCCGTCGATAGCTTCCCTGCTAGTCCCCACACCTCTATCTAACCTCCTCAGGTACTGCCGTTCCCAATACAACGACAGTTGGCGCCCACCGTGGGGCAAAATAGCTTCGACCGGAGTCACGTTCCGCACGGGACCCCGCACTTCAGCCGGTGAGCGCGTGGCCTCCGGCCTGGTGCTCACGCTCGGCAAATTCGACTGCGTCATCGACAACGCTTCCTGCTTCGCCGGAACCTCCTTCCTGGCGAACGGCACCGTTCTGCTACTCAGCAACCTCCCCGTGTACGTCGCCACCGTCCCGGAGTGTTTCCCTAGGGAAATCGTCTATGTCACGGAGCTGCCGTGCTCAGGCGGCAGCGCCTCCGCCACACCTCGCGGCGTAGAGGTCATGATGGCCGGTTCCAGCTCCCATCCCCGCCAGCCGCAGGAGCGAGGCGGTGACGGGTCGGAACTTCCGCTCCCCCGCAGCCCCGGAACCCGGTGGAGGATGCCATTGATCGGCTCCTGACGCCGGTTAACCTCGGAGATAACCTGGAGGAGGCGGAGGCCAACTTCAGCATGGAGATACAGATCCTCCTCCATGAGGCCACGGAGCTAGCAGCAGCCCGCAAGCAGCTCGAGATCACCCGACGCGAGTACGACCGCGCACACGGCCTCACTCTGGCTACCGCGGAGCCGAGCCGGCGCGGCCAAGTACGACGTCGAGGCGGCGAGCTTGGCGGTAGGTTGGAAAAGGACGGGGAACCGGATCTCGCGCCCGCCCTCGCATGACCCACCTACAGCACATCCATCAAGAACTTGCGCGCGGCGCGAGCCGCGGGAGAGGAACTACCCAGCCTAGAGGGCAAGGAGCGAGCCCGCCAGCTCGCTCGCGTGCAGGAGATCCTCCGCGTCGCGGACGAGCAGGCTGGTGCCAACCGGCAGATGCAGGAAGACCTTAGCTACTCCAGGAGGAGCGAGCTATCGGCCAACAGCAGGGGCGCGCTGCGCGACACCCAGCAGGCGTCCTCCCCTCAGCCGCCCAGGGCCCGCAGCAGGCGCCGCAGCTCTGGCAACAGGGGCCAGCCGGGCTAGGAGCAGACGGTGAACAGCAACCCGCCATCTCCCCTTCCGCCAGCCGGAGCACCCAGACCAGCCGGTTCCCGTCTCTCGGGCCGGGTAGGCGCGCCCAACCCGGATTGTCCGAATGCCCGCGACCGCACCGAGCTCCTCGCTCAAGCGCGCGTCACGGAGGAAGAAGATTCTACCGGTCCGGTCTATTTCGGACCCCGCATCCGGAACGAGCCGTTTTCGGACAAATTCTCCCTGCCCAGGGACACCCCCAAGTATGACTGTAGCATGAAACCGGAAGACTGGTTGACCGACTACGCTACGGCAGTCGGCATCGCCCACGGGAACAAGCGCACAGCCGTGCGCTACATCCCCCTCATGCTAACTGGGTCGGCGAGGACATGGCTCAATAGCCTCGCGCCCAACAACATCAACGTCTGGCCTGACTTCGAGAAAGTGTTCATCCGCAACTTCCACGGCACGTACAAGCGCCCAGGGCGCCCGCGCGACCTGGCCTTGTGCGTCCAAGGCGACCACGAGACTGACCGCGAGTACCTCGCCAAGTGGACGGAACTGCGCAACACCTGTGAGGGCATCCTAGAGAGACAAGCCATCGGTTTCTTCATCGAGGGTTGCCGCGAGGGCACCATGCTTCGCCACCGGCTACTGTGTGACGAGCCGAAAACCATGGCGGAGCTCATGACGATTGCGGACCAGTACACCACGGCGGATGCCGCCATGAAGAAGCCCCTCCGAGTAAACGCGGACGGCCGTCCGACTCTCACGGAGCCGGCTCGCGACAGACCCAACAATCCGGCTGGAGAAGCTAGATCCTCCAGACGCCACGGCAACGACAACCGGTTCTATGGGGACCGCCAGGCCGGACAGCAGAAGCCTCGCTACCACGCGCGGCAGGTCAATGCTGTGGAGGGCGCACCCGACGCGCCGGCTAATGAAGCAAGGAGGCAGAAGCCACGGCTCACCTTCGACCAGATGTTCGATGGCCCGTGCAAGTGGCATAGCGGGTCCTTCAAGCCGGCTACGCACACCACCCGGAACTGTAGCTGGACCCGCTAGCTAAAGGACCAGGGCAACCAGCCTCGTCCCCCGCCTCCCCCACCGGGTGGACCTCCACCACCGGCTAGGGGAGCCGGCAATGATCGTAATGGCGGCAACGCGGCAACAACAACAACGGCTACCCCCAGCCGCACGCCGCCTACCACATTTTCGAGACGGAGCAGGACAACAAGCACAGCCGCAGGCGACGCTCCAAGGAGGTCAACACCATCGCCTCTCCGGTCCCCCAGTACCTTAACTGGTCCGAAACCCCCATCACCTGGAGCCGGACGGATCAGCCTGAGCATCTACCGACTCCCGGGGGCTATGCCATGGTGCTCGACCCCCTCATCGTCTCCAACGCGCGCACCTGCCAATTCTCGCGCGTCCTCATCGACGGAGGCAACAACCTCAACCTCCTCTACCAGTCCTTGCTGGAGAAGCTGGGCATTCGTGAAAGCGACCTGCGCCCGACTACCACGACGTTCCACGGCGTACTGCCGGGGCCAGCCTGCGCCCCGCTGGGGAAAATCCAGCTAGACGTCATCTTTGGGACCAAGGAGAACTTCCGCCGCGAACCAATCTGGTTCGAGGTGGTAAATCTGATGAGCTCCTACCACGCTCTCCTCGGGCGCCCCGCCCTCGCAAAGTTCATGGCCATCCCCCACTACGCCTACCTCAAGACGAAGATGCCGGGACCCCACGGCGTGATCACCGTCGCCAGCTGCTTCAGGCGATCGATGGAGTGCGCTTCAGCCGGTTCCAAGCTGGCAGAGGCCCTCATCATAGCCGAAGAGAAGCGCGTGATCATGCGCAATGTGGCCATGGCCCAGCAGGACATTCCGGCTAGCAGCAAACCGGCTAGAGAAGGAGCATTCCAGCCGGCAAAGGAGACGAAGAGGATCCTGCTCGACCCCTTCGATCTGACCAAGTTCGTCACCATTGGCACCGGCTTGGACAGCAAATAGGAAGGCGCGCACGTTGACTTCCTCTGTGAGAACCGGGACATCTTCGCGTGCCCCCCAAGGACATGCCGGGTGTGCCGAGGGAGTTCGCCGAGCACTCGCTTCACGTGCATCCGGATGCCAAGCCGGTCAAGCAACCTCTGTGCCGGTTCGTAGAGGAGAAGAGAAAGATAATCGGTGACGAGATCACCCGGCTCCTTGTAGCCGGGTTCATCATGGAAGTATACCACCCAGACTGGCTGGCGAACCCAGTCCTGGTGCTGAAGAAGAACAAGACCTGGCGCATGTGTATCGACTACACCAAAATGAACAAGGCGTGCCCGAAAGACCCCTTCGCCTTGCCCCGTATCGATCAAGTCATCGATTCCACGGCCGGCTGTGATTTGTTGTCTTTTTTAGATTGTTATTCCGGGTACAATCAGATCCGGCTGAACCCAGCTGATCAGATTAAGACATCATTTATCACCCCCTATGGGGCTTTCTGCTATGTAACCATGCCTTTCGGCCTAAAGAACGCAGGCGCCACCTATCAGCGATGTATGCAGAAATGCTCGCACTCGCAGATAGGCCGAAATGTGCACGCTTACGTGGATGACATGGTCATCAAGACCAAGGAGAAGTGCACCCTCCTCGAGGACCTAGGAGAAACATTTGGCAACCTCCGCCAGTACCGGATGAAGCTAAACCCAGAGAAGTGCGTCTTCGGGGTACCATCCGGCCAGCTCCTCGGTTTCCTCGTTTCACAGCGAGGTATCGAGGCAAATCCAGAGAAGATCGCGGCCATCGAGAGGATGCAGCCGCCTAGGAACCTGCTTGGAGTCCAGAAGTTCACCGGATGCCTGGCTTCCCTCAGCCGCTTTGTCAGCCGGCTGGGGGAGAAGGCACTCCCGTTGTACCAGCTGATGAATAAGACAGACAAGTTCTCCTGGACTTCGCAAGCCAACGCCGCGTTCCACGACCTCAAGCGCATGCTATCCACAGCGCCGGTTCTAGCCACGCCGACTAGTAAGGAGCTGATGTTGCTCTATATAGCAGCCATCAGCCGGGTCGTCAGCGTCGTCCTGGTGGTGGAGCGCCCCGAGGAAGGCAAGGAAAAAGGATTTCAACAATATAGCAACCGACTGAGACGAGTCTAGTCGGATAAAGATAGAAGAATTGGGAAAGAAGGAAGATTCGAAGCACCTATCTTCGCCAACTACTACGAATCTAGGGGGCTAGACCCAGCGGGTGCGCTCGCGCGCCCCCACTGGAGGTGCGGTTCCCCCGACTAAAAGTGTGTAGCCAGGCAAAGTTAACCAGCAAAGTATGGAAAGAAAATTTGAAACACACAAGTCAAGGAAAAAGGATTTCAACAATAACAAGCAAAAGAGAGACGAAGCTCTCGCAAGTTACCTGGCGTCAAAGACGGCCGGCACAAACAAACAAGGTTCACAAGTATATAACACAAGACAATTACACCCGGCATCCCGAGGCAGCAACTAAACGGCAGGACCTTTGCCGCGGGGGAGATCTTGGCCAGCGGAAGCTTCGGGCGGCGGAGGAGGCACGGAGCTTGATCCGGTTCCGGCGCTGGCAGGCGGCAGCATTGGGGCCTCCACATCAGGAGTGCCGACGGACTCCGAGTCGGTGAGGACCTCGTCGGGGTCCACGTAGTCGGCGATCTTGATGGCGGACCCACGGAGCTCTGGATGGGCTTGGCGGATAGCGGCAAGATCAGCTCCGGCACGGAAGCCTCCGTCGATCTTCTCGACACGGGCGTCCTTGTACCAGGAGAGCATCAGAGCCAGGGCCATCTCTGCTCCGGCTCACGCAGCCAGGTCCCGCAGCCGGTCCACCGCAGCCGGCACCTCCCCCACCTTCGCAGCTAGCTACGCCATTGTCTCCGGAACCGGAGCCTCCGGCCATACGAAGGAGAAGACGTCCCTCGCCGCCTGGCGAAGCTTTGCAGCTTCCTCGCCAAGAAGGACGACAAGCTCCTGGGCCATCGGCTGCGCTCCCGGCCAATTCTCCTACAGCCGGTTGTAGGCCAGCAGGTCTATGCCAGGGTAAAAGGCTGTCAGAAAAGAGAAGTTAGATACGGCTACCGGATCCGGAAAGAAAGAAAGACAGAAAGAAAACTCACCCTTGGCAGTGTGGCCGACCTGCATCAGCTCCTCCACCAGCGCCTTCTCCTTGAGCGCCAACCGTTTAATCTCCTTCTCTTGGTCCTTGTTCTGGGCCTCGAGAAGGGAGAAAGCTTCGGTCCGGCTGGCGAGCGAGGCGTCGCGCTCCTTGATGGTGGCCTCCACACCGTCCACCCGCGCGTGCCAATCCTTGTTCTGCTGCCGTAGAGTAGAATTGGACTTGCTCAGCCGGTCATTCGCCTTCTTCAGGCGATCAATCTCGCGCTGAGCGCACACGAGGATGGCTGCAACGAAACGGGCTATCAGCAAAAAAAAAGAAGAACAAGAAGCCGGGTGAAGCGAACTCACTCTGGGAGGTCCCGTTGGCGACAGCGAGCTTCTGCTCCAATGACCGGTTCCTGCCGGCTGTGGCCTCCAGTAGCCGGATCTCCTTCACCGCCAACTCGAGCGTGGGGGCAAGGTCCGAAAGCGAGGCAGCGGAAGAGGCGTCGTCGTCCATGGTGTTGACGACCAAGGACTCCTTTGTCGCGACCACTACCATCTGCCACTCCTCCCTGGGCTCCTCGTCGGAGTTGTCGTCACCAACGACGACGAGCTCCTTGCCAGCAGCCCCCCGCGCGCCCGTAGAGGAGCCTTCCGGCTGAGAGGACCTCGCCTCCGGCTGGGGGATTTCCGGCTGGGCGGAGGCAGTCGGCTGAGGGGGAGGCGAAGGCTGCGCCTCAGAAGAAGGAGGGGCATTGGTCGGCGCAGTCGGGGTACGGGGCGGCGACCTGGCTGGCACGCGTGCCGGGCTCGCAACTCCGAAGGAAACCAGCGTGCTAAGGAGAAAGCAAAGAAGACAAGAGCAAAACAAGCCAAAGTCAGAAAAGGAGGAAAAAGGCAGGCAGACAGAAAACAGGCAGAAAGGGAAGGGGAAGAAAGAACATACCCCGGCACAACAGGAGGTGGCCCTTTCTTCCGGCCGAGACGGCTGGGCGGTAGGGTGCTGGACTGGCTCCTCTTGGGCACCGGCTCCTCCATAGCAGGGCGGCGGGAGCCGGAACGGCTGGAGCCGCTCCCACCCGCTTCCCCGTCTGTCGCGGAGCACGTCGCCGGCTCCGTGGTCAGCACGGCCTCCTCCTCGTGCACCATCGCGTGTGGATCGGCGGCCGGCTCGTCGTTCCGGCTGGGGAAGGCGTCGCCGTCCCCATCCGATTCCTTGCCAGACCGCCGAGCACGCGGCTCGGGCAGGTCGGGCGTGAATTCCTCGAGGGCCGCCGCGCCCTCCTCGCGGATATGCAGGGGAACATCCGCCGAACACAAAAGTCAACCAGACGAAAACAAAGAACAAGTGCAAGAAACACCAAAGTAGCATCCGGTTAGAAGGGCTTACCCGGGGCGCGCGGTTCTCCCGAGTGTAGGGCGCCAGGCTGAACTTCCAGTTCTCCGGCAGCCGCTCCTTGCTGATCGTCCACACCCACTCCTTCAGGTTGTGGTAGCGGGGATCGTGGCGCGACAGCCGGGTCGGGTCCAGCCGGCCAGAATAGTAGCACATCTTGTGTGCTCGTTGCTGCAACGGCATCATCAGCCGGGACATCCAGCTGAGGGTGACGTCCATCCCGATCAGCTGGCAGTGGACGAGCGAGCGCATGCGCTTCAGCAGCTCGTCTGTCTCTGCCTTGTCGCCGTGGAACTTCAAGTCCCAGTTCTGTCGGCTCAATTCGACGTCCTGGAAGGCCGGCAGATTTATCCTGTCGACGTTGGTGAGTTTCTTCACGTAGAAGTACGACTGCTGCCACAGTCGTACCGTATCATGAAGAAGAAATTTCGGGTAGCCGGTCTGCGAGCGGGAGTAAATGGAGGCGCCGCCGCAGACTACTAAGGGCCCCTGGGTGAACTGCACCTGCGGCCGGACTCGAAAGAGCCGGCAGAAGAGCCCAAGATCCGGCTGGATCCCGAGGTAGCTCTCGCAGAAAGCAACGAAATGCGCCAACATTTCGATTGCGTTGGCGCCGAGGTGGTGGAGGCGAAGATCAAAGAAAGCACGGGCCAAGTGCGAAAGGAAGATGACGCGCTCGCCCTCCTCTGGATGCGGCGACACTTCCCCGACCGGCGCCAGCCGCACCGCCACCTCCTCCGCCGGCGGGAGGACGCGGGTGGCGCGGTATTTGGCAATTTGGTCCTCGGTGATGGCGGAGCCGCACCAGGCCCCGCGGTCGGCGGCCATTTCCGGTTGACGAGGGGGAGCGGCGACGGAATATTGGCGGTGGCCCGTGGCATCGACGACGGCGAGTGGGCGGCGCAAAGTGCAAGAGCGCAGGAGCGAAAGCAGCAAGAGAGAAGGAACTACAGTGGGGGAACAAAGGAAAGAAATCGCCTCCCCCGCGGCGTCCCTTTAAAGGGCCAGAAGGGCAACCGTCGACAGGGCACGTGGCGCGCATCCGGGCGACCCACACTCCAACCGCCGCCTAAGATCCCGTGTGCCAGAGCAGGATGCACAGAAGATCCTGGGGCGAGAACCGAAGCGCCGGACAACAGTTTCCCGAGGTGACGTGCGACGGGATGTTACGCTACCCGCCGCAGAGTAATGATGGCGTGTGCGCGCGTGGCCGGCGTCAGCACTGACGTCACGGGTAGCGCAACCGCCAAGCTCAGCCGGACACAAATTCAAAAGCAAGAGGAAGCGCGCGCACATTTCGCCTAAGGGCGGAATCCCCACGCGCTCGGGGGCTAGTGTCAGGGGGATGATCCCCAGGTACCCCAACCGAATAAGAAACAAGACAGTCGGATTGCGTCCGGCTGACCAGATGGAGCCGAACAAGGCAAGACAGGTCGGCTATCCCCCGGTAGCCGGATCAGCAAGAGGCAGCCAGATACGGCGACGCCAGCCGGACTCAATCAAGGGGATAGGGCGACGTGTGTATCAATGCACGGTACGCCCTGTACGGTGACAAGACTGGCAACTACCCGGCCATAATGAAGACTTTGCGTGGGTGATGCAGGAACAGTGGCCGGTGCTGACGACAGGCTCGCACGGCATCCACTGTGCCTACGACAGCCATACCGCTCGTACTCCGACACGACAAGCCATACTGGACACTGTAGATGACTAGTCGGCTAGGACCCGCCTGTGGGGCCCGCCAGTCGGACTGGTCAGTGAGACCTTTGCCTCTCTGCCTATATAAGGAGACGCAAGGCCTGAGCAGAAAGGGTTGGTCTCACCGCATTTAAGGCAGTAGCTAGCGCATACAACTCAAGGAGCACTTGTAGTTCCAGTATTCCAGATAGTCAGATCCGGCAGGAGTAGGGGTTTTACCTCACCACGAGGGCCCCGAACCTGGGTACTTCTTGCGTCCCGCTACGCTCGCTTGTATCCAATCCCGCCTGCGGACGCCGTCAATAGCTTCCCTGCTAGTCCCCACACCTCTATCTAACCTCCTCAGGTACTGCCGTTCCCAATACAACGACATGTGGTTTGTGGAAAGAACACACATGCAATGACCATTGGTTGATCCATATGTGGTCTGTAAAAAGAACACACATGCAATGCCACTTGTTGATCCATATGTGGTTTGTGGAAAGAACACACATGCAATGACCACTGGTTGATCCATATGTGGTCTGTGGAAAGAACACACATGCAATGGCACTGGTTTGTCCATATGTGGTTTATGGAAAGAACATGCATGAAATGACTCTGGTGGATCCATGTGTGGTTTGTGGAAATAACACACATGCAATGCCATTGGTTAATCCATATGTGGTTTGTGAAAAGAACACACATGCAATGACTCTAGTGGATCCATGTGTGGTTTGTGGAAAGAACACACATGCAATGCCATTGGTTGATCCATGTGTGGTTTGTGAAAAGAACACACATGCAATGACTCTGGTGGATTCATGTGTGTTTTGTGGAAAGAACACACATGCAATGCCATTGGTTGATCCATGTGTGGTTTGTGAAAAGAACACACATGTAATGACTCTGTTGGATCCATATGTGGTTTGTGGAAACAACACACATGCAATGCCATTGGTGGATCCATGTGTGGTTTGTGGAAAAGAACACACACGCAATGACATTTGTGGATCCATATGTGGTTTGTGGAAAGAACACACATGCAATGCCATTGGTTGATCCATCTGGTTTGTGGAAAAGAACACACATGCAATGACATTGCTGGATCCATATGTGGTTTGTGGAAAGAACACACATACAATGAACACTGGTGGATCCATATGTGGTTTGTGGAAAGAACACACATGCAATGCCACTGGTTGATCCATGTGTGGTTTGTGGAAAGAACACACATGCAATGACCATTGGTTGATCCATATGTGGTATGTGGAAAGAACACACATGCAATGACACTGGTTGATCCATATGTGGTTTGTGGAAAGAACACACATGCAATGACTCTTGTGGATCCATGTGTGGTTTGTGGAAAGAGCACACATGCAATGCCATTGGTTAATCCATATGTGGTTTGTGAAAAGAACACGCATGCAATAACTCTAGTGCATCCATGAGTGGTTTGTGGAAAGAACACACATGCAATGCCATTGGTTGATCCATGTGTGGTTTGTGAAAAGAACACACATGCAATGCCTCTTGTGTATCCATGTGTGGTTTGTGGAAAGAATAGACATGCAATGAACACGGGTGGATCCATGTGTGGTTTGTGGAAAGAACACACATAAAATGCCATTGGTTTATCAATGTGTGGTTTGTGAAAAGAACAGACATGCAATGACTCTGGTGGATCCATATGTGGTTTGTGGAAAGAACACACATGCAATGAACACTGGTGGATCCATATGTGTTTTGTGGAAATAACACACATGTAATGACCACTGTTGATCCATATGTTGTAACACCCTCTCCTGATAAGGAGGAGTTCCTATGTATAGTGCTAATCCCTGGATCGGTTCACTAGCACACCCAGTACAATATGATATCAAATATAACTATGCATCATAAATACAACGAATATATCCAGAATTTACATGAGAGGTTGAATAACCTGCAACAGGCGAACAAATGTTGAGTGGAGTCTCGCGACCTATGAACGATCACTCAGAAATAGAATAACCTGCAACATGAAAGGTTGCAGCCATGAATGGTCAATACTTTGAATGTATTGGCAAGTAGGACTAGTATGTGGATGTATAATGGAACCTATAAATTACATGCATATTTGGTTAGGTGGAGCTCAGGCTCGTTTGCATAAAGCAATATAACTTTTCCCTACCTTTGAAATACTTTTCTTTCTTTAAAATAATTCTTCTAAGGACATATCAGCATAAACCCATGTAGAAACAAGACAGTTTAGCTTCGTATGCTCCTAAACCCATGTCCACCCATCAAGTTTTAATAATTAAGAAATTGGGATGAGTGAGATCTTCCAAACAGTTCCAGGCCTAGTTGCTCATAGTTGTCCATAACCAGGGACACGACTAAGTACTTAGATTATAACACTCTCGAGAGGTTTGTACACTTTACCCGCACGACCTAGTCAACCCGCTCTTACCATTACACTCATTTTGTGCCATGGTAGGGAGAAAGCCAAGACGAAACCTTTCAGAAGCAGAACCCTGAGCCCTCAGGACGGACCCATACCAACTTACATCCCCTACATCTGCTGGTCACGTCGGGTCAGGTTCCCACAACCTACTTAGTCAAGACATATAATGACATGCGGTTGTAATGGAAGCCACTACACAACAAACCTGTCCAATCTCAGTGTCCTGGGTGCCTTTCCGCATTGAAACCACCAAAAATATCAATCCCATCACACCCAGGAGGTTCATTTCTTTCTAGTTGTTTTCATTATAGCAAAATCCATCTTTCCATAATAGAATCAATCATGAATTCCCATTGCACATCTAATAAGCATGGCTAAGCAACTACAATACGATGGCTCAAAGGAACTCAAGTTATGGAAATATGGCAATCATGCCTGGGTGTCATAGCATAGCATAATAATAAGACACCTACACATGCATCACTACTAAAACATACTACATGCATAGGAAAAATAGCAGGATATTTATGATAGCTCTACTTGCCTTCTTTGTAGATGTAGTCTTTCAGGTAATCCTCACAATATAAAAGTTTGCACTCGTCACAATCACATTAGTTGCACTCCTCGCAATCTAGCATTTGAAGCAAAACACAACAACCATACCATTCAAAACATTGCAATTATGCACAATACAATAAAACAATGATGAACAAATGCATGAATGATGATTTAATATGTCACAATGGTTCTATTTAGTTCTCTTAACATTAATATGTCTCATGATGCACATGGAAAATTATTTAATGCATAAGACAAATTATTAATTATAGATGTGTTGATTTAATAGGGTTAACTCACTTTATTTCAACTTCTGATGTTTCTGTCGTATTAAATTGTATATTAAATACTGATGGATATGTAGTTCAATTTAAAGACAGTAGCAATTTGAATCACCTAAGACGGATTTATAGATATTTCTCTATGATTTAAATACTAATGTAATGCATTTAGAGCTTTCTGCAATATCATCTGTTAAAACCATGGCAAATAATTTTTCTTATATTTTCTACAGATGGGTATTGCTGAAACAAACCCATGGCAATTGGATTCACTCAATTTGGGGTTCTGGATATTGTCCTATGATTTAAATACTTATTAGAAGGGTTTAAATCATTTAAAATATTTTATTTATCAAAAATTATACTAAGTCCGTATTAATATCACACATGTCACAAGGATTCCATTGATACCTTATTTGTATTTTTCAGATACATATACAATTTACTATGATTTATATACTCCAATTAGGCCATTAAATCATTTAAATAACTACAGACAATATATACAGTAAGAGGTAGATCTAACAGTATATTATTATTCTACACGAATCCATGGGTATATTATTTGCTCAATTTGGACTTATATTTGATTTTATATGTATTTTACAATATTGGATACATTTCTGGCCATTTATTCATTTTCTAAAATTACAGGGAATATTCTCTGGAAGATGCTGCTGACGCGGCACTGACTCATCGCGTGCGCTGACTGGTCAGCAGTCAACCACGCGTTCATCATGCGATCTGAGACGTTGGTGGGGCATCGGACGACTGGCACGCGTCGTGCTTGGTACTCACCGGCGATGGGGGAAACGACGGCGCTGCGGCTCAGGAGGTCGACGACGGCGAGGTTCCAGTGGTTCTCTCCAAAGGTGGACTGGACGACGCGATGCAGAGCGAGACGACGGGTTTTCCCTGGTGGTCTCGGCAGCGTCTCCTTCTTCTCGGGACGGCTGCAACGTGCAGCTGGAGGAGCTTGGGCTTCGATGGGGCCCGGCGGCTTCCGGCGGGTGCCCGGGTGCTCCTTCCTACAAGGCATCGGGTCAACGCAAATAGGTACTGAGAGGGGAGGTGCGTAGGCGAAAAGGAGGTGGAGGGGTGTTCGGGAACGTCGATCTTGACCTCGATCTAGAGCTTGAACTGGCGGCGGCAGAATCCAACTCCGGTGAGCAATATTGGATCAACCTGACAGCGTAACAGGGAAAAAAGAGAGAGGTGGAAAAACGACGGTGGTGAAGATTATATAGGAGGGGGCTTTGGCACTGGGGGGGACTCGGACTCGGGCCGAATCGACGGAAACGGCGGCGGCATCTTTGTGTCGAGGATGAACTCCTCGCTGGGACGGGGATGACATGCGAGGTCCACACGACTGTGGCTATTCTGAGGCTGACAGGTGGGCCCCATAGCGAGAGAAAGAAAAAAAGAAAAAGGGGGAGGTGGCTGCGCGGGCTGCTGTTTTTCTTCGGGCCGGCACTGGGCCACGGCTACTCCTACACGCGGGTGGTGCGGCGGAGAGGGGAGGGAAGGGGTTAGGTGGGTCGGGCCGGTCTGTTTGGCCGCATGGTAGGTTTAGTTTTTTTAATTCTTATTCTTTTCCTTTTTCCATTTAGTTCTTTCTCACATATCTTTTTCATTTGAACTCCAAATTAGTTCAAACTTGCTTCTAAAATTTGATAAATTCAAGTAGATAATTTTAGGCTAGTATTTAGCAAAGTTTGCTGGCTTAAAAACAATGGTTTTAATAAAGCCTATTTAATTCCCATTAGGAATAAAGTGGCACATAGAATTTAGGATTTTAGTTCATTATTTTCATTTGAGAACTTTTTATGGTGCCAATATGCAATGCAACTGCAATTTTTTTCTAGTCCCAATTTTCTAAAAACTTGGGATGTCACATATGTGGTATGTGGAAATAACACACATGCAATGACACTGGTTGATCCATATGCGGTTTGTGGAAAGGACATACATGCAATCACTCTGGTGGATCCATGTGTGGTTTGTGGAAAGAACACACATGTAATGCCATTGGTCAATCAATATGTGGTTTGTGAGAAGAACACAAATGCAATGACTCTAGTGGATCCATGTGTGGTTTGTGGAAAGAACACACATGCAATGCCATTGGTTGATCCATGTGTGGTTTGTGAAAAGAACACCCATGCAATGACTCTGATGGATCCATGTGTGATTTGTGGAAAGTACACACAAGCAATGAACACTGGTGGATCCATGTGTGGTTTGAGGAAAGAACACACATGCAGTGAACACTGGTGGATCCATATGTGGTTTGTGAAAAGAACACACATGCAATGCCATTGGTGGATCCATGTGTGGTTTGTGGAAAAGAACACACATGGAATGACATTGGTGGATCCGTACGTGGTTTGTGGAAAGAACACACATGCAATGCCATTGGTTGATCCATGCGGTTTGTGGAAAAGAACACACATGCAATGACATTGGTGGATCCATATGTGGTTTGTGGAAAGAACACACATAGAATGAACACTGGTTGATCCATGTGTGGTTTGTGGAAAGAACACACATGCAATGCCACTGGTTGATCCATATGTGGTTTGTCGAAAGAACACACATGCAATGACCACTGGTTGATCCATATGTGGTCTGTGGAAAGAACACACATGCAATGACACTGGTTTGTCCATATGTGGTTTATGGAAAGGACAGGCATTAAATGACTCTGGTGGATCCATGTGTGGTTTGTGGAAATAACACACATGCAATGCCATTGGTTAATCCATATGTGGTTTGTGAAAAGAACACACATGCAACGACTCTAGTGGATCCATGTGTGGTATGTGGAAAGAACACCCATGCAATACCATTGGTTGATCCGTGTGTGGTTTGTGAAAAGAACACACATGCAATGACTGGTGGATCCATGTGTGTTTTGTGGAAAGAACACACATGCAATGCCATTGGTTGATCCATGTGTGGTTTGTGAAAAGGACACACATGTAATGACTCTGGTGGATCCATATGTGGTTTGTGGAAAGAACACACATGCAATGCCATTGGTGGATCCATGTGTGGTTTGTGGAAAAGAACACACATGCAATGACATTTGTGGATCTATATGTGGTTTGTGTAAAGAACACA